>PVKA01037122.1:0-13230 GCA_004027165.1 Ctenomys sociabilis | reverse complement strand
AACACTTTCAAGACCTACTCGAGGCTGGTAATAGCATTCTGGACCCAGGCCGCAGCTCTGATGACTTCTTCAATAAGAATTCAGTGCACCAATAGGGAGGGCATGGCTAAGCCAAAACATTTATGTCTTCCTGCTCAACCCTCTGACTATAACTCCCAGTGAGAAGGAAGTGGTTGAATAGAAATCTCTGATCCTCTTGCCCCCATATACAAAGGTACCTAGGCCTGTTCTGTCTTGACACTGGTCCCTCCATTCTGGTTGACACGGAAAAGCTGTCTTTTATAAGCCAGCACCCCTTTGGGGTACCATCTCCACCACTATGCAGCTCCAGCTGCAGCCCCTAGTTCCATATCCCATCCACTGCCAATCCTGGAAGTACACACATTGATAATTTCTTTTTTTATCAGCCTTAGTTTTCCCTCTATGTTAGTGTACCTTATGTTGTTATAATAAAATACCTAAGCTTGGGTACTTTATAAAGAAAAGATATTTATTTAGCCCACAGTTTTTGAGGTCGAAAATCCAAGATCAGATAGCCCCATCTGTTAAGCCTCCAGTGATGGCTTGGTGGCACGTGTCATCACAGTGGCAGTGACATATACAGAAGAGATCCCATGGCAAGATAGCCAGGAATTCAGGATTTGTTTTGGCCTTTTTATGATTTGTTTTCCTAAGAACTCAGTTTGGGAAACTAGCACTAATCCCTCCTGAGGGTGGTACTCCCATGGCCTAATCACCTTGCACTAGACCCCACCTCCAAAAGCTTATATCGCTCTTTTACTATGTTGAGGACCGAGGTTCCAGTACACTCTTGAGGGTCAGACCACATCAAGCCATAGCACCTTGAACCCATGGGAGTATGTATACCTGCTGTCCCCACCTCTTCCTTGTGGAGAGCAATTTCTTCCTTGAAATTGCTGTGTCCAAGGACCTCTCTTTATGCTATAATTCCAGCTTCAGCAGCATATGGTCTTTCACTCTGTCCTGAAGTGTTCCTTTTCCCTGCCTTTCTTAGCTCAGCACCCCTGGATCTGTCTTCTTCCTTCCAGCTGCACCTTCTCCTCCTCTGTTGAGGGCCTTCAGTGTATTCTTGCTTTTCTTCTTTTTCCTTCTCACTCTACACTCTCCCCAGGTGATCTCACCACTTCCGTGGCATCAGTGGCTCTGGGATCTTTGTCTATAGGCCAGATATCTCCTGGACTCTGGACCTACATATTCATTCATTCATTCATTCATTCATTCATTCATTCATTCATTCATTTGCTTATTCTCTCTCTTACCTACTTCACAGATTGAGCACTTACCAAGTGCCAAGCAGTGTTCTCAAGGTCAAAACAGATCAAGTCTTTATATATTTGGTCAATTTAACAATATAAAAGCAGCACAACATGACCCCATGTGTAAGAAAACGAGATAGTTCTATACAGAATAAGTGCCAGTTTGAATGGACCCAAGGAGGTTGTAGTAGTCAGAGTTAAATCCAGAAAGCAGAGACAGTGTGGGTATTTAGAAATAAAACGCATATGAAAAGAATAAAATACTTCATGATTGAGGGGGAAACCTAAGGGCGCAAAGGCCCTAAGTGAAGAGTCAAGACCAAAAGAAAGAGATTCTAATCAGACTCCTGCAGCTTGACATGTCCAGACAGGAGGGGACCAGAAGAAGTCCATGCAGGTGCCTATTGGGAGCAGGCGAGGCCCAAAGCAGAGGGGAGTTCAGAGAGCCTTTGGGTCTCTCTTGGGTTATGGCAGTTTGCTAACTGGTCTCCCTCATATTTTCCTTATGTCTTTCCAAGGTTTCATTCACAGAACAATCCAAGCAGCACTAAAATACAGACCTAGGCAGACACAGTATACATTATAATACCGATACTTTTGAAGGCTGAGGCAGGAAGATTACAAGTTCCAGCCCACTGTGGACAACTTAGCAATGTAGTGAGATCCGGTTTCAAAATTTAAAATAAAAGCGGGAGAGGTTGGGGTACAGCTCAGTGGCTCAGTGTGAAGGCACCAGGTTCAGTCTCTAGCGTGCTTCTGAAAGCTGGCCTTACCATGTCACTCCTTTCAGTAGAATTCTTCTGTTCTCCATGACCTCAAAGGCACAGTCAAGATCTCTCATAAGACCCGTGAGCTAACAAGACAGTCCCTCCCTGCCACACCAACCTCCTGTGTTGCTCCTCGCGCTCTCAGCACCAGTCCATCTCAAGCTCACCCAGGAGGCCTGGGAGAGGGAAGACATCCTTGTATTTCATGCTGTCATTCTCTTCCTTGTTCCCTGACATTCTTTTCTCGGTTAATCCTTATCCTGCAGGACTCAGTTGAGACACCTCCTCCTCCAAGAAGCTTCTGTGACACCCGCCCACATACATCTGGGTCTTCTTATGTTCCCTCAGATCCCTGATTTCACTCGCAGGTATCTACAGACTTGTCTGTACAATGTGCTTCGTTTGATTGTAAATGCCACGAGGAAAGAGCCACTGCCTGGGACAAGGTCCGTGCTTCATAAATATTCACTGAATTAACAAAGGTTAATTCAATGAATTAACCTTATGAGAGTTATTTGATAAAGCATCAATATAATATGTCATCTCTATAAAAAGTATACAATTTTTTGTATTTAATGATATCACAACTTATAAAATAAAGAAAAAGATATACACAGTAAAATAAAAAGGAAGGGTAGAAGGAACTAGATATAATGGCTAATACTGATTCACCTTGTTAATACCCATTTACCTCTGGCTGGTGAGACTATGAGTGACTTTTCTTCATTCTACATTTCGGTTTCATAGTGTTCTTTGAAGTTACAAAAAATTACCATTGAAGTTTTTTTTTGAAAAGGAATAAATTGCTCTCTTACCACCCAGTTCTATTTTTACATTCACATTCCTTCCTAACCACATTTGTTCCTTTCTTCCAAGAATGAAGATCTCTGTCTTGGACCAGGAAATCCAAATTTTTCCTTTCAGTAGGAGTCAACTGACCTGACTTCTCTCTGTCATCTGTTCTCAGATACCATCTGCCAGAAAATGTGTTCCCAGTTCTTCTTAATTCGTCTTGCATTGTATGACAAAAAGTAATCATGTATCAGAGCAGAGTTCTGATGGATATTTATAGAGACATAAGTGGCCTGAGTATGGGTTTCCAAATCTTACTTTCAATGACAACCTCTTTCTAGAATTTTCCAGGGTGTCTATGCACAGAAGTTAAAATAAGGCAAAGGAGCTTTTGATTCCCAGCAGGCATTTTGTACAATATCCCAATGTAGAACTAAGGCTCTAAGCCTTAGAACTGAGCCAGTTGTGCCCTGATCAGCCTGTGAGGCCTGGTCTCTCAGTGGGCACAGCCTTAGATCTTAGAGCTTTATCTAGTCAGGAAGGGCAAGCCTGAGCATTCCTGCCCAAGGAAGAAGAGGATGCATGATGCACATGTTGTTATTGACCATAAAACCCTGAGCAACAGTGACTTAGTAGTTATAAAGAGGTAAGAAGGGCCAGCCAGATAGCTCAACAGACTAAAGTGCCTGCTTAGGCAGAGCACCGGGACTGGGGCTCCATCACAGGGTGCAGTGTTGGCCCCGCCCCCGGGACGCGCTGAGATGGTGATTGAGACAGGATGTGGTGATACGCCTGTAAGCCCAGTACTTAGGAGGCTCAAAGCCGGAGGATTACAGTGAGCCCGATCTAGTAGTGAGACCCTGTGGACCCTATACTAAATAAAGAAAAAAAATGTAAAAACATCTCTGCCAGATTAACCCAATTTACTCATCTAGTGAAAGTAAATACACAGAGACTGAATGCAGGAGGGAAAGCAGATCACACCGCTGACACCTGAGCACCTGTAGGAGAAGGAAGGAAACACCGGGAGCAAAGCCCAACGCTCCCTCTAGAGAGCTACATTAAACTGACTCTTTTCAGGATTGAGCTTATATGAAATCTGGTTTCTTCACTGTTTTTAGTTAACTTTATTGGTATAATTTAGGTATTCCAGTATGATTATATTCAGCATAGGGAATTTGTACCTGTACGTGATATATGTTTTGATTCCTCTTTTTCCCTAGTCTCCTGCCATCTCTTCAATCCCTCTTCCCCTCATTTACAAGGGGAATTTTGTTTGCCTTTCATCCTTTTTTAAAAATCATTTTCCTTTTCCCTTCCTTCTTTTTATCCTTTTCCTTCCCTAGTTCTTTTTGAATGATTTCTTCCTATTTCACAATATCTATTGTACATTTTGTCCTTATTTACTCTTTCAGTTTCTCACACCAAAGAGACAGTGCAATGTTTACACATGTGTGTCCAATTTATTTCACTTAAGTTTATGGTCTCAAGGTGCATCCATTTAGCTAGAAATGTCTGAAGTTTATCTTTCATTATTGCTGAGTAATACTTCATTGTATTAAAAATCTTTTTTATCCATTCCTTGGTTGATAGATATTTAAGTCGTTTCCAAGATTATCTTTTCAAACCCTGCTGCCATAAACATGGTTGAACATACATCTGGGTTCTTTAGATATACCACTCTCCATCTTTGCTTTTGTCTTATTGAGAATTAAAGATAATTTCCTTGCAAGGTTTGGCTAAAGTCATCTAGCATAGCTTCTCAACACTTTCTGGCCCTCTTAAAATTCCTTCCATTTTATCATGTTTGACCACTTCAGGTCATGTTAAGACCTTTAGAATTGATCATGTTAGGAAGGGGTGAACCTTGAAAGCTACCAGCCAGCAGATGATCAGGGTTTAGTGCCTTGAAAAGAACACTCTAACCTCAGCTCTCTACTCTTCCTTTTTAGTGATCTTCGGTGGCTATTACACCAGAGCTCACATTCAGTCCTCACGGCTCAGTGTCCAGTGCTGCCCACCTCCCAGCTATACCCCAATGCCCATTTTGTATCCACTATCCAAATGCCCCTCTGGGTCACACAGCTCTCTTCTGTCACCCAGGGGCTCCAGCACATTCCTCTTCCCTCTGCCACAAACACCCTCTTCCCAGGGACCTTGAGTCCACTCTGCCAGCTGCCCAGTGCTGACCAGAAGCAGCCTCATGGTTTTGTGTGGTCCCACTGCACTTTGTGTCTCACTTTTGGCACTTGCCTCAGTGCTTGTTACAGCTGATGTGACTGTGTTTCCCTCCCACTGTCTAGATTGGACGCTCCAGATGACAGAAACCATCTTATGTTCACTCTGTTTTTTTTTATATCACAGAGCTTTATGCTTCACAGGGGCTCAATAAATGTTTGTGCAAGTGGAAAGAAAACAGAATAAGTAGGGTGGACTGAGAACAGTATAATTAAGATGCCATTGCAGGGGCTGGAGAGATACCTCAGCAGTCTAAGCACCTGTGCGGCAAGCCCAAGGACCGGGGTTCAATTCCTGTTACCACATGCCACAGCAGACCCAGAACCTCAGGCACACAGTGTGGGCCACCAAAACTGGGCATGCTGGTGTATGTCTGTAATCCCAGCTCTAAGGAGGCTGAGACAGGAGGATCACTCTGAATCTGAGCTGCATAGTGAGACCCTATACCAAATAAAGAAAGAAAAGATTTTTTTTTAAGTTTTTAAAAAGATGCCATTACAATAATTCAGTGAAATGTAGCAATTTTTTGGTATGGATTCATATTTATTCCCAATTTATTTCTTTTAGTTTCTTTCTCTTACAGAGGTGAAAAGCCAGATGCTGTCTTCCAGGTTTTCTTCTAGCTAGACCTACTTTTTGTTTTAAAAATGTATTTAGTATATGGTTTACAGTATCTCGCTACACAGATAGGACTCGTAGTTGTCCTTGTGTTTTCAGCCTCCCAAACGCTGGGATTTTTTTTATTAAGGTTATTGAGAAACAAATAGCAATGAAACAGTTTCAAAACCAATTAATAGGACAGTTTCAATAGCTGATACATTGCATAGTTATCTTCTTAGTGGTTATACATAGTACAAGATGCAGACATGATATCCTATCCAAACACTATTACTACAAATCTTTCTTCCCATCAAATTCAGAGAAAGTAGCTGTATAGCTATTTTGTATGTACAGATACAAAATGGTCCTTCATTTATATCCCCTTTTTGTTTAGTTTTATCAAAGATGGTATTCCACTGCTGTTTAAATATTGTAGGTACATATTTTACATATAAATATTCTAATATAGTCAGTAAAATATTCCAATATAGTCCAGAAGTCCACAATAGTAATGGGTTATCCAAAGAAATTGTTGACTTAAGCCTTTATAGCTCAGCATATTAATATGGCTTTACTTTATATATTTTTATACTTTTCTGCTGGATGGTTAAGACCAAGATAAAGCAAGACCAATGTAACAAGAAATGTAACTTTTTTATCAAGTCCCCTCAGGATTTATCCTGTAACCCTGTACCTCAGTTTGTAGATCCTTTGTCAGTGTCAGCCATGTGGATGAGTCACGGCCATTGCTTGACCAATTTGCTCTCTATGAAAGCCTGAGAGAAAGTTTTCTCTCTATGTGACTCTCCTTAGGCACACTCTACATCAATGATCACATTCCTCTGTGGCTCTATAATCTCCTTGGTCAAAAAATTTGCACACAACTGAGTTCCATGATGTTATAGTACAGGTTCTCCTATGTCCCTGTTCTTCACTGACCTTGAAAAGCTAGGGCCAAAATGTTGGCTATCTTTGGAGCCCTTTATTTTCTCTAACTTTTGTCTGCAAACATAGGTTGTTAACCCTGCAGAAGAGAAGCTTATTATTACCCTACAACATGTACAGTTGGGTTTAACCTCACTATCTGTCTGAATATCAAACATCTTAGGCATAATATGGAACAGGTATTTTCCATAAAATATTGATATGTTAAACTTTAAGTCCCTACAGAATATGAAGAAATTTTTTAAAAAAAATATGAAAAAACAATTACATATTTTTACACAGAAATTTAGAAATCTAACCATATACAGCATTGTAGCAAGACAGTCCTGTGACTTTTTTCTCTTTTTTTCATTTATTACACTTTTTTTAACACACATTTACTTGATAGACAGTATGGCAATAATTGGTATGTCATGACAAGCAGTACGTATTTAGAAGGCCAGAATTACAGGCATTCCAAGTGTGATCCTTCTATTACACATTGCTATCTTCAATGCAGTGGCTTAGTTCACAGGTATAAGCATGTATAGTTAATCAGGGTGAGAATCCTACCAATTAACTTCTAGTTTCAAAACCTGCTGATGTTTCTCAGGACCATTTCCTTACCCAACTTGTCATATAAATGTATGGCTTTGCCCCTGTGATGTTTCCCAGCTTTTCTCCTTGCCCTCTCCTTGTTGTCCAGTCCTCAAGTTCTCACTTTCCTTTTAATTGTGTTATACCTTTCTATTTGTGTTTCTTCCTTTGACTTCTTATACCAGGGAGAGTATATGATACTTACACATGTGGGTCTTGTTTATTTCACTTACAAGTACATCTTCAAGTGGCATCCACTTAAATATGAAGGCTCAAGTTTATCATTCTTTATAGCTAAATAATACTCCTTTGTATAAAAATACCACATCTTTTTCATCCATACCTCATGTGATGGGCATCTTGGTCATTTCCAAGATTTGGATATCACAAATTGTGCTGCTATAAACATAGGTATACATATGTCACTATGACATAGGGATGTGGAGAATTTTTGGGATAAGGGGCTGTTAATATCTCCTGTTAAGATTGTGGTATTGCATATTAGATTTTTCATGTCCATTAAGATTTGTCTTATATAGTTGGGTGCTCCCATGTTTGGTTTGTATACATTTATGAGTGTTACCTCTTCCTTTTGAATTTTTCCCTTTATCAGTGTATCGTGGCCTTCTTTATTTTGTTTGATCATTCTTGGTTTGAAGTTGAGACTGTCTGAGAACAGGATTGCTACACTTGCTTTTTTCTGAGATGTTGGGGCATACAGAATTGTTTTCCATCCTTTGACTTTCAGCCTATGAGTTTCTGTATGAGTTAAGTGTGTTTCTTATATACAGTATATTATTGGATTGTGCTTCCTAGTCCACTGTGTCAGTCTATTTCTTTTAATTGGTGAATTGAGTCCATTTACATTGATGGTTATAATTGAGATGTATTGGTTTATGATCGACATATTATTTACCTGCTGTTATTGGCTCCTTTATCTCTTGTGTTTTATTGTTTGCCTTATGGACAATGAATGGGCATTTCATTGTGGTCCTTCTTTCTTTTTGGTGGAGTTCTGATCATTTTGGTCCCACTATAGAGCATCTTTTAGTAGCCTGCATAGGGTTGGCTTTGTCATCACGGAATTCTTTAGTTGTTCTTTGTCATGGATGTATTTCACTTCTCCATCAAACTTGAAAGAGAGTTTTTCAGGGTATCATAGTCTGGGCTAGAATTTGTTTTCATAGAAACTTGCAGTACTGTGCTCCATGCTCTTCTTGCCTTCATGGTTTGTGAAGAGAACTCAGCCACAATTCTGATGGGTTTTCCTTTGAATGTGTTCTGCTTCTTTTCTCTAGTGTCCTTCGGTATATTATTCTTTTGCTAGATTTCTGGGATCTTGACTATGTCTCAGTGTGGTTTTAATTGGGTTGAAGTTATTTGGAGTTCTGTATGCTTTGGTTACTGTATGTCAGATTGTTTCCTCATATTTGGGAAGTTTTCTGCTATTACTTCTGCCCATATTCTTTTTATATCATTTGTATTGACTCTTTCCTTCTCATTGATGCCTATTAATCTCACATTGTTCATCTTTGCATCATCTTGAAGGTGATGAATTATTTTTTCCTGCATCCTAGTTGTTTTTAAGAGATCTTTTTCTATCTTTTCACTAGCTGTGATGGCATCTTCAAGATCTGAAACTCTATCTTCACTTTCACTCAAATGCTTTTGCAGGCTTGTGATTGAGATTTTAAGTTCCTCTGCATCTCTTTGATGCTGCTTCATGCATTCTATTTCTTTCCTGTATTGCTCATTCAAGGAATCCATCATTTTTCAAATCTCCTCTAATTTTTAAAGCAATGCTTTGTTAGAAGCATTTACTCATTCTTTTTCTGCAGAGTTTTTTCCAGGTTAGATCTCCTCCATATGCTTCTGCATTTGCTTTTTTATTTCAGATGCTTTGAATTCAGAAATTTCTTTTTTTACTTCAGAATTATATTCTGCTCTGAGTTCCTCTATACCATTCTGTTGTTGCTTATTTACTTCTGATGCTATTAATTCATACATTTCAGCTGAGCTAGTGTCCTCTGCAATTTTTCTTTGTGGGCTCGGGATCTGAGATTTCATTTTGCTCCTCTTTTCACCATTTCATATAGCACTGACCTCTGACCTTTGGTGTAGAGCTTTGATGCAGTTATAACCTTAGCACCTAATGAAATTCAGGTACCGATACAAGTTCTAGTTCATGTAGTTGTGTCTGGCTTGGGTCTGGATGCTATGCTCAGCTCCTTCCTGTTGCTGCCCTTGGAGGTGAGCCTGTTGTACCCCTTTGCCAAGATGTTCTGCTTGTGGATTAGCTGCATAGTTTTGACCCTAGTCTCAGTGCAGGGGCTTCAGCTGCAGTTTCACCCCAGTCCTGTATGGTAGCGCTGGGCTGGGTCTGGAGGAGTATGGAGGGCAGGAGAGTGAAGAAGCTCTCCCATACACTCACCAGACCTCGTCTTTGGCAGGACTGCAGGGCTCCCAAGGGGATAGTGGATGTTCTCACTCACAGGGTGGGCTGCCCTGTGTCTGGAGGGGCAGGGAAGGGTTTCTCTCATGCGCAGGGCCTGTTCTTGGTCTGGCTGGCGCAGGACAGCACAGGAGCTCTCCCACACACTTGCAGAGCTTGGTGTTGGGCCAATCTGGAGCAGTGGAAGTTCTCACTTGCAGGTCAGGCTGTGCTGGGTCTGGACAGGTGGGGCAGGTTTGCAGAACACGGATAAAGGTCTCTCTCATGTGGCGGGCCTGGTCTTGGTCTGGCGAGCACAGGACAATGCAGAAGCTCTCCTACACACTCGCAGGGCCTGGGGTTGGGTGGATCTGGAGTGGTCCTGAGCACAGCGGAAGTTCTCATTCATAGGGCAGGCTGTGCTGGGTCTGGAGGGGCTAAGTTTTATTTAAAGTCCATTCTAAAAATTCTATGTCTTTGAAACTCACAGGTTAAACTTATACTCTTTGCCCAGCAATTACAATTTTAGAGAATAAACCTTTATCAATTTTCTGCATGTGTGTAAAAGAAGAAGAAAAGCTGATTAAAACCCCCCTTTTACTTAGCATATGGAAGGCACAAGTGTAATTTTTTTTCTGACAGCTGTTCTGCTCATGGAAGGGAAATTCTTGTACACTACTTCAGTCTGGTGTCCTAGAGGGAGGGTTGGTTTACCAATAAGGTGGTTTTACATAACAAGGAGTTCTAACATTCACTTTCAGTGAATTTGGTGAGTTATTGTGACAGTTTGCTCATTAGTCATCACTCTTATCCCAGGAATGTGAGAACAATCATTTTCATGAGCCCAGATCGCCTCTTCACCAGTGTTAGATCAGATGAGTAGAGAAACTGAGGTAGAATAGACTCAGCATTCGCTTTTTGGTGTAGAGGGAAAATCAGGACTAGTCTGTCTTGATGAAATCTGTCCCCCACATCTTAAGAACAATTGCAAGACTACTGTCTTTTTTCCTGGCAAATGAGGGTCTCATGATTTATTAATAGTTATGTAGAGGGGCCAGGGAGATGGCTCAGTGGAATAAGCGCTTCCCTGGCAAGTGCAAGGGCCTGAGTTCAATCTCTGGTTCCACCAAAAAAAAAAAAAAGTTATATATAATTTTTACATACAAATTAGATTTCATTGAAAGACTTATTTTACAGCAAAGTCAACTAGAGGGCACTCCAGCACTATTTTTCTCTAGCTCTGCTGTCTAAAATAAAATAACAAATCACAGCAGTCAACAGGTCAAACAGGGAATATCAGTAAGTAAACCAAAATGTAATTTATGCAAAGCAGGAATACAAGCCCTTGCCTATAAAAGCAAAATGGTGGGACATTTTACTTTTACATTGGAATTTCTCCATGTTCTCAACTTAAATTTATCATTATTTTTAACAGAACAATGAATAAAAGAGACAAGGCATAAAAATTGAAGACATAAGCAATTAACAAACAAGGATGACAAGTTTTGATTACCTAAATGAGTCACAATCCAGAATCCAAAAAAGAAAAAGAAAGAAACACCAGAAGTTAACTTACCTCTATCAAATTATCTCACTGGGGCCTCCAAATACAGTACAGGAAATAATATAGGACCTCCAAATGACATAAGGGAAATATTGCAACTCCCAACCTGTTAGATATCTGACATGCCAAGTCAGTGTTCTCCAAAAAATAGAAGAATGAGTTTTAAGGAACAAAGAGGGTTAAGAGTAGGAGTATTTACTAAAAGAAAAATAGATAGCTTTTTCATAAGTGAGGCAGAAGAAGACACAGAAACTGCGTTGCTAAGGGTCCCACTTTTTAGGGAAAGTTTTATATGGGTGCAATGCAGGCTAAAGCTATGATTGACCAATAAGATTGTAAGGTCAGCTGCTTAGGTAATATTGATCTAATGGTCAAGCAAGTGATGTAGCAAGTGTCTACAAAAAAGAGCAAGAAGCTTTTTAGGAAGGGATGAGTCTGGGGCTTTTGGTCACCCACTGAGATGGCTGATGTCTGTCTAGACTTTATTAGATTGGGGAGATGTGTATGACTGGTCTTTTTGTCCTCATCTTGATGCCTGAACTCTAACGGATGTGCCTCTGGCCACAGCTGTTATGAGTTTTCATTTTTTTCCACTGACTCTCTCCAGGGTCTAGCCCTATCTGACTGCCTGTAATATTTATACATACTTAGATATGCATGATACTTGCAGATAATGATGCCATTCCCTTAGACTTCCCCGCCTCCAGAGCTGTATTATTTTAATATAAACAAAATTTAGAAACTGACAGATCAAAAGAAAAGTACTAAAAAATAACTTTCTATATAAAATCTTGCCTTTTGTTGTACTAGCCACATCATCCAGGCATTCAAAAGACCTACGTAAGGTTGTTGTAGGGGTGTTGTATGTGTTCTCATGAATCTGTTCATGCTCTTGGCCACTCATTTGGCCTAAAATAAAATGCTACTAATGGTGGCCACTACCTTCCACTTCTATACATGGCCCTTATCAAGTATAGTGCTGAACTGTGGTGCTTAAGCTGTAGCTCTTCCTCTGTGCCACACTGCCAGCAAGCCAAGTGGTTCCTCAGCATTCTACCTTTCTGCTCTATCCTCCCTTCCCCCAATGCTGTTCCTAAGAATTCACCTTCACGACTACTTTGTTCAATCCAAACTGAACTGCGATGGCTAAGAACTGCTGAGATGACAAATATACTCTTTAGCAAGACAGTTGTGTCATTGTAATCTTTGTCCATTTCCTGAAATCATTATAAGATCTGAAACGATAAAGATGTCGTTTCTATGCTAATGAGATGAGTGGTGTTTGGGAGGCCTGATATAACCTCAGGAAGGGGGTTCATCATTAAGAATGAGGCAGGAAGAAAGGGTGTGATAAAGATGCCTGGGGAATAAGTATGACCTATTACAAAATCCCAGGAAACATGCAGAGAACCATTCTCATAGCCCAGTATTTGGACATCTTGAGAGAATTCGTAATGTGTAGAAATCAAAAGGAGACAAGACACCATGACGAGCTTGCTAATGTGCCACCTCATATTAGCCTGCCCTGTATGTCTAGTGTGTACTTTTAGTTTTTTCTATTTAATTTTTATTTCTTAGCTCAAACTTGCTCTGCAGAGCTAGTTTCCCTGACCTCCCACTTCAGTTTTTATTACCTCAGATAAATGTGAAACTCTGCCACTATTTTGTTTGTTTTGTTCCATTCTACTAATGGAATGAACAAGATGTAAAGAACACAGAAATGACCACCAGAAGGAGACTCCAGAGCTCAAATTCTGGTAAAGTGAAGCCAGGTATAATTAGAAGCTTGAGCCTTTTAACCCCAACTCCCTTTATGAGGAAGGGAGAAATACTGAGGATTGGGGCTGGTGAGATAGCTCAGTGATCTAAAACACCTGCTTAGGCAAGCTTAAGCAAAGCCCAGGGACTGCGGTTCACTTCTTGGCACCATATGCCGCTAGCTCCACCCCTAGGGTGGGCTGAGTTGGCCACAAAAAATAAATAAATAAGAAATACTGAAGATTGACTTGGACACCCATGTAAAATGAAGCCCCCTCAAAA
>PVKA01037121.1:0-21251 GCA_004027165.1 Ctenomys sociabilis | reverse complement strand
AAAAAAAAAAAAAAAAAAAAAAAAAAAAGGTTTGGGGATGTAACCCAGCACTCCCTGGATTCAATCCCTACTAATACTAAAAAGTGAAAACAAAAACCACAAAAGTATCTATGGGCAATTGTATGAACTTAGAATTTATTTCAGGAAAATACACTGAAATAAAGATTCATATCAAAATATCTACTGAAATTCTAAATATTTCCAAGTCAGATTAGAGACCATGAGAATATAAGGGAGGCTTTATCATCAACACAACAAAAGTAGGTTAATGTGTCTCTATATAGTATTTTTTGTTTACTGAGCCTACTATCTGGACAAGGTGTGAAAGATTATAGTTACATAGGCTTTAAAAATTCTTGCCACAATGGTGCAGAATAGAGAATGTCTCCATTCCACAGATGAGAGACCAAAGGTGAGAAAAGAAAGATACCAGGTGGTCAACACCACAGCCTGCATTTGTGGTTGGCTTTTTGGCTCCAAAGCTTGGCCACTGTCTGATTTTACCTCTTCAGAGGCATCTGGGGTACACTTCATTGTTGTAGGAATGTCATTTGAATAGCTTAGTCTGGTTCCTACTGTGAGATCAGAAAAACTGCTCCACAGGCATCTCACTAATTGTGGGTCATCTAAAATGGAATAATTCAGCAAATCAAATGTGTAAAGTAAGAAAGGAAAGTTGATCTTTTTTAGGCCAACAAATGAACAAACGCTGAGTGTCTTTTCTGGTACAATTTAATATTGGTTCTACCCAACTAATACTGAGGGAAATCAGAGTTTGAGGACTTCATGCTTCATATAACATATATACCAAAATATAAACTTTTCAGATAAGAGACATAAAATAAGACATCTTTCAAAAAATATCAGTGAAAACTTCAGAAAGTGTTTTTACTGCAAAAATACAAAATAATATATTTAGTAGTATCTTTTACCTGTGATTAAACTTATGGCCATAGGAAATCCAGTCCTTTTCAATTAATACCTACATACAAGAAAAATATAAACAAGAGAAGCAAAAAAGTGAAATAAGAGATCATAACCAAAAAGGATGCAGGATTCAAAAGTACTTAGAACAGACACCATTGCCATCAGTAACCCACAAATAAATTAGAACACATTGGTCACTTGTGCACACAATAGGGTTGAAGTTCAAGGTCATTCATAAGAAAGATAGGAACCACCATGTGAAATTGTAACCCCACTCACTAAGTACTTCCTGGGTGCCAGGCATTTCAAATTGCTTCATATGTGATCTTATCTAATTGTGAGACAGGCATTATTATTAATTAAGGCAAGAATGAAACAGAGATATTAAATACTGTTCAAGATTATGCTACTAGGAAGCAGGAGGCACCATTTTGTAACCTAGATCTCTCTATTCCAACCCTCTTTCTTAATAGTATGTGATGCTGCTTGTGTGCATAAAAATACCAACCTTTCAACAAGAAATAACTACGAATATTTTCCAGTGATTTTTTTCTACACAGTAAAATCTCTGAGTTTAGGGGTATATTACAAATTTTGAACTTGCTCAGAAGTTAGGGTTACCATCAGTTTAAGTTTGAAATAGATCTTTTTAAAATTATGTAATATAGAAAGGCCCTATTATCATCCCCAGTGCTTTAATCTGGCTGTTAGTTTCCCCATAAAGGTATATGGGCTGTTTTAAGTCTGTACTTGACAACTCTAAATGCATTTACTCAAAACACATTTACTTTGCACTTCAGGTTTAATGCTTTAATATGGCACAATTAAGCTGAGTCAACGGCAGAAAAGGATAATGAGTAGCTGAAAGTCTCGTGGGAGATGGAGGTCCTACTACAAGTCTGGGTACCCTTTTACTCTCCAAATGTACACAAAGCAATCCAGCCCTCCTGACCTTATCACAGGAGAGAGGTCCAAAGCAGCTGTACCTCCTGAGTCACAATGCTTAGACACATCTCAGAAAAAGGAGCATTCCAGAAAGGAAGCCTGTCTCTGTCCTCTTGCCCCCATTGTGCCAGCTAATACTACTTGCTATAAGAGATATAGCAGTAGCCCCGATAGGGCTTCTTTGTTAACATCTGTTCCTAGTATGGGTTCAGGATTCACTGAAGTACTTTCAGCTAAATCACAATTCAAGACATAGATACTAAGTAACTGCATAGTCACTAGGAAGCCCCTGCACTGATTTTAAGGCAACTGCACCAGTTTAGTCAAAGCTTCACCCCAGGCAACTGTTAGATGGAAGCAACAGGTTAGGTTGTGATGCACACTAAGGTGGTTAAGCTCTGGGAGAACACAAAAACACCATGAAGCCTTCAGTTATACTCATCCAGAGTTTGAAGGACTACCTAAAAAACAGAAACTTAGGCATTAAAGCAAATTGTCTTCCTAAGGACTATTTTCATGCACAATATAGAAAATTTTCTCCAAATACTGTTCTCTGGAATGTGTGCAGTAGTCTCGTTATAATTTGAAAACAGAGGGCCAGCAAGATAACTCAGTGGACTAAGTGCTACTCAGGGCAAGTGCAGGGACCAGAGTTCAATCCCTAGCATCACATGCTGCTTAGCCCTGCCCGGGCATGCTGAGCCACCACAAAGACCAGGATGGTGGCAGAGGCCTGTAATCCCAATGCTGGGGAGGCTGAAAATAGGAGATCACTATGAGTCTGACCTGTGTAGTGAGACCCTGTACCAAATACATAAAACAAACAAATAACAAAACAGGAGCAAGTTATGTACAAGATTATTCTTCACACCATTAAATATATTTTATGTTTGTCCTAAATTAATATTCAGGAGTAATGATTCAAATTGGTTTCAATTATCTCAAAAATTTACCTCTTGATTCCAAGCCTTCTTTATCTTTTAATAATCTTGGTGATCTACCAAGACAAAAATAATGTGGGAGAGAAAAGTAATTTGCCAAAAGTTTCTAAAAAAGAAACTGGTCCAGGCAGTGCCTCTCTGGGAAACACTAGGCAGCCACACTCACCATGAAGCCCTTCAGAGTCCGGTAGTGTGGATCTAGCACCAGGCTCGCCACAGAGCACACTTGAGCAGTCCTGTCCCAGCCATCAGAGCAATGAACAAGCACGCTTGCCCCTTCCTCTGAAACTGCCTGAAAAACACCAACCAGAAATCAGAGATGGGACTGGCTGCAGACTACACAAAGAAAAGGACAAAGCAAACATGGTCCTTCTTCAGCATTTATGCCTGCCCTCGCTGAGGCAAAGCCAAAGAGTGGTTTAGCGCTAGTATCTAACATTTTCCTTCCCTTCTGAGTATATCTAGAGGCTTATTCTAGAGAATAAGCACTTGCCTGGCCTCAAGATATAGCCTATCTACTAGACTTAATATCTCTAGATTTAGTGTATCAAATACAATATGCCTCCTGTGCAGACAGACCTTCATGACCTATCCTCTCACCCACCTTCAAACCCCTTTCCTCCCCTCTGGTTTCCACTTCAAGTTTTACTGAAATTTTAGGGTTGCTACCACCTATAACCATTTCTAAAAAATACAAGATGTGAAAATTCTAAATTATTAAAGTAAAAAATAACAGATAATGTAATATGGGGCAAATAATACATGGGAGTGGGTCTAACTAAAAAGTTTCTATTTGCTACTGCAAGTGTGCATATAACTTTTCACTGTATGTCTTGGCAGGAAATAAAAATCAGAAAATGCGGTAGAGAATATATCACAGTATTATCACTACTTGAAATTTCATATTCTTATTTATTTATTTATTGGTCTAGCACAACAAAATGTCAGTTCTGTGAAGAGACTTGAATTAGCTCTTTTGTATTATATTCATCACACCTAGAACAGTACATGAAATAAACACAGTACACTATTTACTCAATAAATAGTTATCTAATAAAGGACAGCTATGGTGTCATCAGAAAAGACAGGGTTCTCTCTCATTTCTAAAAGAAATGTATTTTACTACAAAAAAAAGGGGGTCTGGGGAGATAGCTCATTAGAATAAGCTCATGCCTAGCAATGCAGGGTCCTGCATTCAATTCCCGGTACTGCCAAAAAAAAAAAAAAAGGAATTTTAAAGAAACACTGAATAATGTAATAGAATGCATTAAAAAAGACCACTGTAAAAGCTGCAGCAAGTAGGGCTGGGGAGATAGCTCAGTAAAATAAGCGCTTGCCTGGCAAGTGCAAGATCCTGAGTTCAATCCCTGGTACCACAAAACAAAAAAAAGTATGCTGCAAGATCTTTCAATAAAGTAAAGTGGAATCTACCCACCAGCTTGTAATACATAAGTTTGGTTTATGTCAAGATTAAAAAGAATGGGCTGGGGAGATGGCTCAGTAGAATAAGTACTTGCCTGGCAAACACAAGGACCTGAGTTCAATCCCTGGTTCCACAAAAAAAAAAAAAAAAAAAAAAAAAAAGATTAAAATGAATGACCTACTGGAAGAAATCTGTAAGCCTATTACTGAAGTGACTCACATTTGGTTATACTTCCATGACAGAATACGCTTAATGGAAGAGAATATTTCAGAAATATTTTATCATTTTACCAATGTACAACATACCATCAACTGAGCAGTGTGCTCTTTTGCAAAATTTCATCTCTGAAGGACAAAACCCATGGGGCAATGTCTGCAAAGTTAGATGATTATACCATGTTGCCAAGCAGGGGTAAGCAGGTCACCTCTTTTGAAGCCAGAGTGGCTTGCCACTCTACTCCATGTCTGGTACTCTCATACCTTGGCAATGAAGAGTCCTGCATCCATGATGGCCTTAATGTGCCGTAACCAGCCAGAGTTTTCCAGCCCCCACAGAAAATCGCTCATAGAAGGAGACTTGAGTTCACAAACTGCAAGATAAATCATAACCATATTTTTACAGGTAGTTTGTTAAAGATTTCTTTGTCTATGTAGATGTTCTCTGGATGACTTAAAAGTCAAACAATCAAGATTACTAAACTTGTTTCTATTTATCATTTCAAGTAAGGCTTTTCTATTTTCTGTAGTCCTGAAGAATGTTGTCTCTGCTTGTAATAACAGTATCTGCAAATGAACATTAGTGAATATTATCATGATAAAAGTTCAGCAGAAAACATCTATTTACTTTTCCAGGAAAGACAGTAAAAATGGGCACCTAAGGAGTTAAATGTTCACTGGAGGGAAAATTCTTAAAACTATCCTCAGCACTTACCAAATTAGAGCCAACCACCTGAGAGCAGGGCTGTTATAAAAACACAAATAGAGCTATCCTAAAGCTTTCAGTGCAAATGATCAAACTCCTATTTTCAAGTCTCTTCCCAAAAGGGAAGAAAGCCTAAGAGCTTAACAATGAAATTTAAATCTCTGATCCAACTCTAGCTGCACCATGTTTGGGGTTTCCCTCTGGTTGAAAGAAAACCTAATCTCTTTATATTTACACAAATAAGGAAAATATGTAGAAACTGTTGTAACATCATACACAAGCATTTTTCAAGGACTTACATTTTATTCAACATAAGATACAGAAAAGCTTTAGAGCTGATGTTCTGACTACATATCGCAGATTCCACATTCGAAAGCACTTCAGTAGAGTACTACACCTGTGAAGCCTTTTTAGCAATTTTACATACAACCCACAAAAATAAAATAATGACCTATAATTTTGTTTTAGTTTAGTTATATTTTCTTATACTCTGTAATACAGAAGATTTACTAAATTACATCTTTCCAACTCCAAACTCATCAATTCAACACTGACAACTCTTCAAAACCACTGCAGATATGCAATACATGGCAACTGTTAATAACAATATTTATTTGAGCAGCTACCCCTCCTCTAATAATATGCCAGATAAACAGTGGTTCACTCTGATTTTCTGCAATAAAAGTCACACTAAAAAGTATAAGTAATTAGAACAAGTCATAGAGAAAGCAGTGATGAAGGAAGTAACATTGAGATTCCCAGCCAAAATACTTTTTTAAGTCTTTTAATTTATTTATTATTTGGTACAGGGTTTCACTACACAGATCCTCCTGTCCCAGCCTCCCTAGCACTGGGATTACAGGCATATGCCAACATGCCCAGTTTTGGTGGCCAGCATGGTGCAGGGCCAGTCTGGCATGCAGTACCAGGAATCAAACGTAGGACCTTGTACTTGCCAGGCAGGTGCTCAGACTGCTGAGCTCTTTCCCCAGCCCACTAAAGCCAAAATCTTTATGAAGAATATGTTTAAGTAAGATTCCAATATCTTTCTAAAAGCCTGTGTTGAGGTGTCTGGAGTGGATCACTGTCCCAGAGGCCCTTCTGACTCCAGGATCATATTATAGGCATGAAGGCATTAGTAAAGTACACATAGTACAGTAAATGAAAGGGTACCTTGCTGTATAAAGCCCAGTCTATGGTACTGTTGGCCCTGTGGTCCTAGATACTCTACTCAGCAATGGGATGTTTCTAAGACTATCATTTTATTTATTTATTTATTTATTTATTTATTTATTTATTTACAGAACTGGGGCTTGAACTCAGGCCCTTGCACTCTCTAGGGAAGCACTTATTCCACTGAGCCATTTCCCAGGCCCCCATTTTTAATATTTTATTGTAAAGAGAATAGAAACAATCAAACATGAGAAACAATACAGAATGTCACAAAACAGGATAGGAATTCAACAATGGTTATTATATTGCATAATATTGTCTTCAAAGTAACTGTCCAGATTACCACATATAAGCATGTAAAATGGGTCAAAAAGAAAATTTTAAGCATTAACTGTTCCTTTCAAAAACAGAAATTAGCAGTATGATTATCTTAGCTATCTTGTGTATGTGTGTATGTTTCCCTTCCTTCTTTCAAGATTATCATTTTAATCATTAAAAGCTATAATGTATTAAAGCAAACATTTTAAAACAGTGTTACATATCTAGATAATAGAATAGCACTAGTTGGTGATAGAAATGAACTATCAGGTCATAAAAAGAAAGGGAGGAACCTAAACTGCGTATTACTAAACTGGAAAAAGCTAATTTGTAAAATCTATACAATGTATATCCTTCTGTCTATGACCTTCTGGATAAGACAAGTCTATGGAGATAGTAAAAAAGATCAGTATTTGCCAGGAGCTAGGCTAGAGAGAGGGTGACCAGATGGGGCCCAAGGATTTTTAGGGCTGCAAATTCTTTTTTATACTATAATGGTGGATATAAGTCATTAAATTTGTATTTGAAACACAACACAACTGCAGAATATAAGTCCTAATGTAAACTTTAGACACTGAGTGATAAGGACAGATGAATGGGTTCATTAGGTGGAACAAATGTAGCACAGATGGAGAACGGTGCTATGGGGGGGCAATGCATGGTTAAGGGGTATATGGGAAGTCTCCCTACCAGTTTTTCTCTGAACTGAAACTGCTCTAAAAATTAAAATTAGGTGGATGTGATAGTATACACATGTAATCCCAGCACTTTGGGAGGCTGAGGCAAGAGGATCAAAACTTTATACCCAACCTGGACTACTTAGTGAGCAGTAGTCTCAAAACAATAAATGAAAAAGGGGGCTGGGGATGTAACTCAAGTGGGAGGTGAGGCTGAATGACAGCCCTATATTCTCATGCCATTCTGTTCCTTTTTGTCCTTCAATTATTTACATGCGATATAAACACATTACATGTGATATAAACACATTACTTAGCCTTCCCCTGCCTCAGTACTCCCAGGATCAGAATGCGGATAATAGCCTATTGCTAACAGTATATATGTTAGCTCTTATTACTGTTACCCACAAATTATATAGCTGTTACGTATGTTTTAAAATTTACAAATATAACTCTTTACATATACAACAATTTACTTTTACAACTTTGATTTTTGTATTCTCCAATATTCTATTTGAATCCATATTATGTAATTAAATATCTTCCTCATTTTAACCATTTACCAGCCCAATTATTTAAATGGGATGGCAAAATATTGCATATTTTTACTAATTTTATAAGATAACAGGAAATACAAAAATCACAATTTTATATTTATTTAATGTAAGATTCAACTGGTTGAAATGATACCTGCTGGGCAACGCTTGGGATAGTACATAAACAAATGTACTGCAAGAGTGACACTAGAGTAAAAATATAGTACTCTACTCTGAATATATCTGATTATCCACTTCCTATGGAAAATTATTTCCTTTTCAGTATTCACAAACAGCCCAATGAAAACATCTTCCCACAACTTCCTTGCAACAAATCTCTGCAAAATGGGCTGGGTCATGGGCTTGTGCTTCTTCATCTCTACCTCATATTGCCAAATTATTCTGGAAAGAGGCTGCACTTGCTTGTTTGTTCAGTCCCCTCCCTGTATCATAGCTCACAGCTGGTACCAGTTTGTGGGCTCAGCTTCAATGAGAAACTCCTGGTGAATTAGTGGAGCACAGCTCTGGACGATTGACTCTAAGCCTCTAAACTTTTCTTTTTATTAATTTTATTGAGAAACAGCAATGAGACAATTTCAAAAGCAATTAATAGGACAGTTTCAATAATACATTGCATACTGTTATCTTCTTAGTGGTTATTTGTAGCACAGGATGCAGACATGATATCCTGTCCAAATACTACTAGTATACATTTTTCTTCTCATTGAATTAAGAGAAAGTAGCTATATATCTATCCTAACTATTCTGTATATACAAATACAAAATGGTCCTTCATTTGTATCCCTTTTTTGTTTAGTTTTGTTAGAGATGGGTATTCCATTACCATTTAAATATTGTAGGTGTGTGAATCCAGCAAAATAATCCAATATAGTCCAATAGTTAATAATACTAGTGGGTTATCCATAGGACTTAAGCCTCTAAACTTAAGGAGGGAAAAAAAAAACCCTTGACATGGGAGCAGTAAGCTTGTGGCCTGGAAGAACTAAAAAGGAAAAGAAGGGAATTTGCCCTCTTCTGCTTCTCTGGGGGAGCTCCAGGCTGTACCACTGCCATTGGTGTTTGTCTCTAGCTCCTGCAGTCTTCCAGCACAGACTGTCCAGCCTCCAAATGCAGACTCTTCAGCTTTCCAGTATGGACTCACTCAACTCTGCAGTGAGCTCCAGACCTTTAACTGTCATCTGGCTTCTCTGGCTCTCAGCTCAGATAGCCACTTTGCATTCTTCCTGCCCTGACTCCACAGGGGCCACTAGAAGCCTACTTTGTAAATTCTTTGTATAATATTTATATCATATCTGTTCCTCCAATGAACTCTTGATACATTTAGTTTGTTCATACTTTTGAGTTTTGGTAATCTTAATGCTAGTTTGTTTTATTATATTTTCTGGATTGAATCTGTTCTTTACTTATATAGACACCCCACTCTCCCACAATCCCCACCCGCACCCTCAAGACACACACACATTTGTTTTGTTTTCCTGCATAACTTTGACTGCCTGGGAATGAGGTGCAGTGCAGGATCTCTGTCACTGGTGTTTGTCCTTTCCTCACAAACTTCCTGGAAATTGCTGTTCATTCCTCTGTACTCGTAAGAGTGAAAAGAAAAAATGGCTGGATGTAGTGAGACATGAACAGGCTTTCTTGCTGCTGGGCTATGCTGTGGGAGACTTGGCTAGTTATACCCACAAATGTCAGGATCGCCAAGCCTTCCTGGAAGGGCTGGAGGCCCCAGAGAGGAATCTGCCAAACACCTGAGTTCATAACACTGGATAACAAAGTCCTAGAGCGTAGTTGAATAAGGAACTTAACTACGACTGAAGGGGCTGGGGAGATGGCTCAGTAGAACAAGCGCTTCCCTGGCAAGCACAAGGCCTTGAGTTCAATACCCAGTTCTGCCAAAAAAAAAAAAGAAAAGAAACTGTGACTGAAGTCCATAGCAGGCAGAGGAGGGAAGCATGTGTGCTGAGGTGGGACATAACACCTTTACAGAGGAAAGTTAAGGAATTCTATGTAAAAAGAAGTTTCCGGTGTTAACAGGAAGTTCAAGGACACCTTGGAAAGTAGGAGTGCTGGTTGGGACAGCTGGGCCAGGGAACTGAAGCTTTATTGGTTTCTGTTATAAGTATGTAACTATTCGATTAAAATAAAAAAACTTTAAGTACAATGCTGACTGAAAACTAAAACCAAATTTAAGTAGTCTGAAGCCCTCTGCCTCCATTGATGGCAATGATACTCTCTGCCTTTCCCTTCCCCATTCCTTCACTGTACAAAGAGCTCAAGGTTCGCTTCTGCTATCTGGAGACTTTCTTTGTGTTGGCCTGGTTTTATGGCTATAGTTAAGAATCCAAGGAAGGTTACTTTGTGAAGTTTATTTTGGTTCATGATTCTGGAGGTGCAAGGTCAAGGTCAAGGAGCCACATCCTAGCAAAGCTCTAAGTATAGTAGGGCATAACATGGTAAGTGGCAGGGCATATACATATGCAGGTCTTGTGGCCTCTCTCCTCTGCTTATAAAGTCATAAGCTATTCAATCAGAGGCTCTGCCCTGATGACCTTATCTGACCCTATTTACCTCACACAGGCCCACTTTGAGGGAAGAACATAACATTTTAAGAAAGAGGACATATAGAAGGTGATGATCTAGAAGTCATTTCCCATAAAGTAATGTCGTGTTGCACCCTGGGAAGTATCTTATATGCTGAGGGAAGCATGGACACAGTTTGAGGACAAAGAACTATGTAAGATACAAAGCCCACATGCCTGCTCCTAGTTAGCACTGAGCAAGCTCTGCCATTCTTGCCCCAGCCCAGCAGAGATCATTTCTGGTGACACTGGCTAGCAATACTGTGCAGGTCCTCCAAGCAACAGCTTGACTTTTGATCATGCACAATGCCCAGAAATAGCTGAGGGGAAAGCATGGAAAATTCCAGCACTTCTGTAAGTGCCTCCTGGGTGCCTGCTATTAGGTCTTTCTAAACTGAGGCCTTGACCAAAAGTGTTTAAGTTAACCCTAAATATACACATTCCATTGTGTAGAGTTCTGGATTCAACTGATTCCTTTAAACCCTCTATAGATAACATTCTGTTGCCAATTTTTTTTCTCTTTGTGACATAGGCTAAAGTTTCAGGTTGTTATTATGGATTCTGGACTGGTTAGCATCTTGTTTGTTTTAAAAATGTCCAAGGACACTGAGAATATATTGGTATTCAAACCCTGAAGTTCAGCCCAGGAATAAATGATCCTTTTCACCTTCTCGTCCCAAAAGGCATACAAGGGATAGCAAGTTTAAAAATAAAGACACCAGGCTTTTCAGCTAAACTGCAGGTGTCCTGTGCCAAACACAAGGGAATAAGGGTGGTGCAAAGCAAGCCCCTGTAATATGCTCCGAGAAAGACTGTGGCAGTGCTCCTTTCATCCGTAGCATAGCAAGCCGAAGCCTGGGGCCTTCTGCCTCGTCAGCTCCTTTCTTCCTGCACTAAGAACGGCTGTCATGTAAATTTCTGCTTTTAGGAACTAAAATTGCACATGCTGGATAAGATAACGCCACCAGGTTTTCAGGCAAGGTGACAACTTAGAAAGTGTCCTCCTCTAATGGCCAGTGGCAGTGAACAAGGCAAACAGCTCTGCTGATGACTACCACACAGGGCAGATGGAGCTACACGTGAGACTAAAATGATGAGCACCTGGGTTTTCAAATATAAAAGTGTTGGGTTTGTTTGGATAAACTCAGCACAAGGCAGAAATACTGATCTGTTCACTCTGGTTGCCAAACCCAAACCAATATTTACAAACCACTTTGCTGAACAAAGTTCATTTCAGCCAACATCAGAAGCATAAACTACAAATTACAGAAAACCACACTGGCTATCCAGGTCTAGTGATATTTGTTTTATATGACAGGGTCTATCTCCCTTAAACATACATAAACTACCATTAGAAAGAAAAATATATAAAATTTTTAAATCTTAGAAATTTAGTGGGGTCAGGGGGACAGCTCAGTGGCGTAAGTGCCTGCCTGACAAGCTCAAGTTACCAAGTTCAATCCCTGATACCAAAGGAAAAAAATGTGAAATTTACTTAGAAAGAAAGAAAGCTGCCTGTGTTCCTTGGACATTTTCTACCCCATTCTCATCTTTTCTGTGCCAATATGCATGAGGTCAGTGAGGGCACAAAGAAAGCTCCATGCAAACCCTGTGGGTTTGACCTTTCTTGTACCTAGAGGCCTACAGTTGAAATGCATACAGCCTCTCTTCCTAATCATCCTGACCATGGCTGAATTCGGCTGATGTCTGATTTGCCCCTGTTCCCATTTGAAGTCAAGAAGCCAAGACCAATGAGAACTGGCAAAATAATAATCTGCCTGTCTTGAACATTGTAGGAAGTAAAAATATTCAAAGAGAACTTAATTATGGCCTCTAAATGGAAATATATAATGAAGCCCGCTGTGCAGCTTCCTGCTTTAATTTATAGTCCATCAAGGTGACAAAGAATAAACTTCTAAGCTCTGCTATGTTCTAATGTGTTGGTGTGCTTTCCTCCCTACCCAAGTCAACCAACATGGTCCTGCTATGTAAGGAACTCTGCCTTAACTGGAGAAATTTGTAAAAGCTACCTAAAAGATTAAACGTTACTGTTCAAAACATTTATAACTGTGTTCATGATGACATTTTCTGGACTCTACATGATGCCATGAAGGTCACTTTCACATTGCCCTGTTTTCTCTGAAAGAAGGTGATGATGACACAAAATGGCCAAATGCAATAAAGAAAATTCTGTGCACAGAATCTGTGTTCTCACTGCTTGAGTTTACAGAAAATGGTAAATATATACCCATATGTGTGTACATGTATATGTAGTATGATAATATTGTTGCCATTAACACCCCTCAAGTACACTCTTCCCATCATTTTTCCTGCTTTCTGAGGAAGTTTCAGAAGCTCTCCTTCATGAGTGCTTTTAGTTAAATGTGGCCAAACTGATTTATAAAATATTTATTTTTCATGGTCATTTTGACTTTGGGAAAGAGCCAAATGTCACATGGTATCAGAACTGGTGAACAAAGTGGATGAGGACACACTATTTTTTATGAGCCTGCCTTTCTATTAGATGATACTTGGCAGCATAATTCATTGATTTTTTATAACTTGAAAAGACACAAAAGAGGACTTTCTGAACTTCAGAAAGTGGAGAGAAGAATGGAAAAAGTGATTTCAAAGGAAGAACTGGTGTCCTCAGGGGGGATTAATGGAATTGTCTTTCTTCCATAGTAAGTTTTTAAAAAATTATATTACATTAAATCTATTTTTGATCATTTGTATGTATCCAGCTACATGTATATATACACATATATGTATATACACACAATTATGTTGCAGAGTACACATGCCATTGATCTAGAGAAAATCAGGCAGCAGGTCCATATGAAGAATGTCCTATCAGCATTTATTAACTTTAGATATGAATTTTGTATCTAATGATGAATTCACCATATATGATAGTAAACTGTACTATCTCAGGATTTACATATATTAAAACAGTATCAAGTGATTAACTTCTGGGTTGTGTAAAACTCTGCAGCAATAAAAAATGCGCAATTTTTATTACATCTTTGCTGAGTAAGTACTAGAACTGAGCACTTTACTTGAACTGAACCATCACAGCATTCCACCAATTATAGAAACAACTATGTCAATTTAGACAAGGAAAGAACTCAGATGTTAGAAGTACACTGTGATAGGCTCCTACGTCTCTTTACTCTATTTTCTGTATTATCTTACTGCCTATAAAGAATGGGTTGAAAGTCAACATAAACTGAGCCTGGCTGAATAGGAGTAACTTAGAGGAAAGGTTTAAAGAATGATATAATTGAAGTAATAAAATAGAGATTTATAATGGGAAGTCTTAAGTAAGCAATGGAATGGTGGGCAGGAATTACGTCAGGTTAGGATCCTGGTGGCAGGCCTAGCGAGATAGCTCAACATACTAAACACCTGCTAGGCAAATGCAGGCACCAGGGTTTGATCTGCAGTACTACATGCCATGCCAGTCCTGCCTTTGAGCACACTGGAAACCAAAACAAGGTAGGCCTGGTGATGCATGCCTGTAATCCCAGTGCTGAGGAGGCTGAAAACAGGAGGATCACTATGAGTTTGAGCTGTGTAAAAGCAAAATTAACAGTGGATACATGAGATGGGGCTCATTTCACATTGTTTATACCAGCGGAGAAAGCTTTCAGGGTGAACAACAGCCATCAATTTTTAGAACACACTGTCAACTGGTAAGCAACTGGACCACTAACCCCCATTTACAACATGGAAAAATAGCTCATCTTGTCATTAAAATTAGCCATGTCTACACTTAATTCATGGTATGTTATTCTATAAGTACTTTTTAAATATATGTTTTAGTTATCCAAAACTTTGCCATCATGATTAACGAATCTAACACAGTAATTCTAAAGCTGGAATTTTTACATCTTTGAATTTCCTAAGTGAACTGCAAAAAACAGAATAATCTGGATTTAAAAAGCCACTATCTTAGTATATTTTTGCTTTCTCTAGTTCTCTCTCATAGTATTTGACTTCAATATCCAGTTAAAATATCCAACCACAATTTACTCAAGGATAATCATGCATAAACCAGCATTATCTTCTCTCTCTGCTATGACTGTTGCCCTCTATCAGAACCACTCACTTCTCTTATATTAACGGGCAAAGAATTTTTCTATCTAACACCCAATAATTGATGAATGGACAAGTATCTTGGGATAACTGTTGAAGTTCCTATTAAAGTGCTTTCTATAAGCCGTACTATGCCCCAGGCTCTGGATATTTTATGTATCACAGAAGCTTTTACTTCCTCCTAATTTTCAAATTGGAATGAGTCACTTAAGGGCATTTAGTAAGTTGTTAATTGTTACACAGCAAGAAAGTAATTCCCCCATGCCTTCACACTGTTGTCTGGATTGGCTGATTTCACCTAGGATTCCTGCAGCTGAATTCTCAATCCCCATAGAACATCACACAGAAGCGAAGTACACATTTGATTTGTTTCAGTCCTGCAAACAACAATGCAATGATGCAGCACTGGGATTACAGGCATGCATCACCAGGCCTACCTTGTTTTGGTTTCCTGCAAACAACAATAGTAAATTCAGACAGAACAGACCTACTGATTCAACAGAATTTTTATTACTGTGTGAAGCTATCACACTCTATTTTTATGCCACCATGCTAAATTTTTAAGGAGCATGTTCAGATTTTCAAGTCATTCATTATTGGTTATTCTATTCAATAACTTGGTAATGTAAGAACATTACATAGCAATGGTAAAAATACAAAGAACAGAAAGAAAAGTAATCTTTATAGTCTTTCACTAGGTCATATCTAGTCGAACTCACTGGCATCAATGTGTTAGGTACTATGATAGGAAATACCAACTTTAAAATGTAAAACTTAAACTGGAAATGTCTGTCCTTGAAACCTTTTATTTATTCAAGACTGAATTACCTATCACACTATAGACATGACGTAAGATAGTAGGGAGTAAAAAGGAAATCTGAACTAATTGAAGACAAAAATACTTCATGGAAACCTTGGAGTTGTGGGGATCTCTGTTTAATTTTACCAACAGCATGAGTGAACTTGAGTGCAAATTCCTCCATTCCAGCCTCTTGAGGAAAATACAGCCCAGCTTTGAGCTTTGTAAGACCCTCAGAAATAAGACCTCTGGATTTTCATTTGTATGTGTTCAGTCTCCTGACACACAGAAGCTCTGTGATAATACATATATGCCAAGTATAGCAAATATTTTGCAAATAATGAAGAAAAAGGAAAAATATCACCCATTATCCTTCTATACTAATTCAATGTCATTCTGGACCTTCTTTCTTTGTCTTCATCCATATGATTTACTGCACAGTGAATGAGACTATCCATACAATTTCACAACTGGCATTTTTTCTTACATTAGTAAGATATTTTTCACATTTATTACCCTTAATGAACACAATTTTTTTTTTTATCAACAAGGTAGACTGGAGATGCAGCTCAGTAGTAGAGCAATTACCTAGCATGTGCAAAGACCCTTGATTCAATCTCCAGTAAAATATAGATACACACACACACATACACACACACATATATATATTACACACATCATAGAGCAAAATTGTTTACTCACTATGGTATTGTTAGACATCTGAGTGGCTTTCAATATCCTATTATTATAAACAAGACACCATGATCAAAATATGGATTTGTATGTCTTTATTTTTTAAACATCTTTTAGATTAGTCCCTAACAGGGTAATCTGATAAAAAATTACGTATCTCTAAATAGAACATATTGTCTAAGCCAATTTAAATGATAAATAATTAGAGTATTAACTCTACCATTCTTTTCAGTACTGGAGATTTGAACTTAAAAAGAAAAAGATAGAAAATGGTACTTTGAGATTTTAACTTATATTTCTTTATCACACAGCAAGATTAACATTTTTTGCATGCTTATTTTAACTTACTGCTTCCTCTTCATTTTTATTTTTTTAATTTAAGTATTTGGTATAGGGTCTCACTATGCAGCTCACACTCATAGTGATCCTCTTGTTTTGAGACTCCCCAGTGCTGGGATTACACGAGTACACCACCATGCCCAGTTTTGGCTGCTGGGGGTCGGCTGGAGGGGTAGCAGGGCTCAAACCTGGGTCCTTGTCCTTGCCAGGCAGGCATTTAGACCACTGAGCTATATTTCTGGCCCACTGTTTGCTTTTAAAAATTATTTTAAATTGTCTAAGAGTCTCTCTTGTACTTTTTTTTTTTTCTTTATAAAGTACAGATTATTTCACATTAAGTTATGGCAACTGTTGAATCCACGCATATACTGATACAAAATACTGATGCAACAATAGCCCCTTCAGCTTTCATGCTATGTAATCATTCAAAGAGATGAATAGTTATACAGCTGGAGGGGTTGACTGGCAATGGAAGTACACATAACTTATCCTTATGCATATCCACCTGAAAAAAATACTGCACAAAAACAAGTGCTGCTGCCTTGTTGTTGACATCAGTACTTATGAACCTGGCTTACATACCAGTGCAACCCATTCATTCTAGTAACTATGCCTCAATATTCTCTGTTGTTTAATTATAGTGGTAGCTTTAGTGCTAGCTATGCCATCTTTTAAACTGTAGCTTCTCCTGAGAGTTCATGACAAATGCTCTAATGAAGGACTTCCTAGCTTTAGTAATGTAATCAGCCACTAGAAATAATGTCTCTCGTGAAGAAGACTGAAGTCATGCCTTCACTAATCACTTTTTTCTTTTCTTTTCTTTTTTTTTAATGTATTTTAGTACAGGGACTACAGCGTCTCACTACATAGATCAGACTCATAGTGATCCTGTTTTCAGCCTTCCAAGTGCTAAATCACAGGCACGCACCACCACGCCCAGTCACAGTCACCACCTCAGGGCACCCTGGTTCTCAGGGCTAGCACAGCATACCAGGGATCAAACCCTGGTTCCTCAGCCTGTATAAGCAGGCACTTTAGTCCACTGTGCTATTTGGCTGGCCCTTACTTCTTTTATGTTCATTGTCTTTTTCTTTTGAAATATTATTTGTGTGTTAATGGAGAGTGCTTGGTCTCCGTGTGGCAAAGAAGACTTGAAAGATTCATGCCTTCCTCAGACAACCAGTCACCATGCTACACAAAGCAGGACGAGAATATGAATTACCTGCTGCAATAAAACCATGGCATAAATTGGACTTGTGATATCTTCTTTTAAATGCAATGGTTTTGGCAGCCTTCCAGTCTTTTGCTGCTTTACTTTTGGGTCTTTCTCCCTTCTCAAAACAACTCTCCACTGACTTTTGTTTTTCATTCATTTTGGTGAGGGTTAGCTGATGAGCTGACCAAAAATGTGACTGGAAGAAGTGTGCAGTCAGGAAAAGATACATGGATTGAAGTGGTAAATAAAGTAGTAGTCAGGCCACATACAAATGAAAATAAATGTCAGATTCTAACTTAAAGTTTGACATCAGATAAAACTGTAAAAAAAAAGTACATCAACTCACTTGTCACTATAGACTCCCAAGACACACTGCTTGTCATCTGCCACTCACAAACGGGCTTTGATGATTCTTCAAGCAACTGATGTGTGACAGTCTCTGTGCAGTCAAACCTCTCTGCTTTGTGAATCTGTATTTGTGGCTGCTCTCCATTGTTATCTGTTATGGCTTCTATCTCTGCTCCCCAAAGCTCATGCATTCATAGGTGGGGCTTTGGGGAAGTGACTGGATAGAGAGTGTGTGATGATGGATTAAGGGTGTGATAATTGGATTACTCCACTAATTGTTTCAGCATATCTCTGCATGTAAATAAGAGGAGAGCCCACCACGCATGTGGGTAGCACTAACACTAGGTTTAAAATAAAAAGAGAGAGGGTGCTGCTTCCTGCTTCCTACTTGCCCTTCCACAGATGATTTCTGCTCTACCATGCCCATCTGCCATGCCATCTTGCCTTAGAGCCAGCTGACTATGGACTCAAAGCCCTATAAACTGTGAGCCAAAACTAAACATTTCCTTCTTTGACTGTGGTGTTGGGTACTTTGTCCCAGCATCAAAAAAGTAACTATAGGGCTAGGGAAATGGCTCAGAGGAATACGCACTTCCCTGGTAAGTGCAGGGGCCTGAGTTCATTCCCTGGTTCTGCCAAAAACAACAACAAAAGAGTAACTAGGATACTACCTCAACTCCACTTCAGATTAGATTCTCATAAGAAGCAATCTAGATCCCTTGGATGCTCAGTGCACAGTTGGATATGTGCTCCTGTGAGAAGAACAGAACTCAGATAGTATGTGAGCAATAGGGAGCAACTGTAAGAACAAAGGAAGCCTCACTTCCTCATCCACCATTCCCCTGCTGCTATGTGGCCAAGTGCCTAACAGTCTGTGGCCTAAGAATTAGGGACTCCTAATATACAGGATTAAAAAGAGAACTATTATGAAAAGCATTTAGTAAGTTAAAAAATCACTAATAAATGAAAGTTACCTTTTTTATGTATTTAGTACAGGGCCTATAGGGTCTCGCTACATAGATCGGACTCATAGTGATTCTCCTGCTTTCAGTCTCCCAAGTGCTGGGATTACAGGCATATGTGTACCACCAAACCCAGTCCCAATCACAGTCTCAAAGAACCTTCAGGGTGGGGTCAGCACAGCATGCCAGGGATCAAACCTGGCCCCTGCACTCTGCCTAAGAGGGCTCTTTAGTCTGCTGAGCTATCTGGCCAGCCTTCAAAAGTTAACTTCTTAATAGCTACAAATAACAAAAATACTTTATGAATCACAATGAAAAATTAAATCAGCTGTATATAAAAGAACCTGCATAGGATGTGAGCATGCCCTAAATTCCTGTTTCTGATGACGTATCACAAGTTCTTGCTCACAAACAAAAACATCTGGAGCCAGGATATAAGTAATTTTTACTTTTCTGTTATTTAGAATCTGTTCTGATAGGGCCAGGGAGATAGCTCAGGAGAATAAGCACTTGTCTGGCAAGTGCCAGAACCTGAGTTTAATCCCCAGTTCTGCAAAAACAAAAAATCTGTTCTGATAATATCCAAGAGTAGTTTCATAAAAGCGAAAAAAAAAAAAAAAAAAAAAAAAACAGAGCCCAGAGTGAAAAACACTATTATTGTCTGCCAGGTGACAAGCAGCACAAGCCTGCCCATTTCTGTGCCAAGGACAGCTATTTGAATAAGAAATTGCCTCAGAAGGTGGATGTGATTATATCACTTCATCACTGGTTTAACATTTACTTGGTAAAAACAATCTCAGTGGACTAAATGCTTCCTTAGGTAAGCACAGGGGCCAGGGTTCAGTCCCTGGCCCCACATGCCGTGCTGGCCCTGCCTTCAGGTGCACTGAGCTGGCAATGGAGTCTGGGTGTGCTGATGCATGCCTGTAATCCCAGCACTAGGGAGGCAGGAATCAGGAGGATCACTATGAGTCTGGGCTGTGTAGTGAATCCCTGCACAAAAACAAAACAAAACAACAACAACAAAAAGCACTGGTTAAGTCCCTGAGCAGCATCAAGAAAGCTGTCTTTGTTAACTGCACCTCACATAGTGGGAAATACTATGGGTACCAGTATCCTCAATCCCTTATGAAACAGAAAGCTGCCTTCAGAAACTTGGTCAGTTAGCTTATTTAGAAAAAAACAGTAAAAAAGATTATTATAGGGATAAGGGCTCAGAAGTGAAATGCTAACTTAGAAACTGAAATCAAATGTACATCTGTTGGGAATACCTGGGATCAACTGTCTCCAGGAAACTTTTTGTTGTTGTTCTGAAGTTATTTTATGAAACTGCTACATGAAAAGCATGAAGCTTATCAACAAATATTAGTTTTTAATGATAAACACTTTCCATTAGACTACTTTTTCAATAATGGCAACTGGGACAACAGAGCCACACCACATGGACGACAGCATATGTTTGGTTATGACCAACTCCACGACCGTGAATTCTGAGCCCTGGCTGCAGCCATCTTACAACTACCAACCAGGAGAGCAGAGGCACTGAGCAGCCGACTTGCCTGAAAGTGTGGGAATCTAATGCCTGGAGACTGGCCCACCCAAGAAGAAATTAGGGAACAAGCCAGCAGAGTTAGCCTCAAGAAAAGCCCAGAGCTTCTGTAAAGTATACAAACAGCTTGGGGATGTATTCCAAAAGTGACTCCCTCACAGCAGGCTAGAGTTGGAGGACAAATCCACTGCAGCACCCGTTACATTCAAGAGAGTTTATACAAGAACCATTCTGGAAAGAGTTAATTGTTGACTGGGCCATTGAACAACTACAGAACTACATTTCAGGGTTTCCAGTGTCACCCCAGCATAGTAACTAGGTGAGAAGGCAGCTACAAGAGAAAACTGCCAAAGGAGTAAAGGCTAGACACAGACCTCTGACAAGTTTAAGCAAAGTACAGAACATAGGCCCAGCTCTCTGTGGTGAGAAACCAGGCCCAGTATAGGGCTTTCAGAGGCATTGGATCTGAAAGTATAAGCATTAAATCCAGTGATCTGCTTGAACCTTCAAATCACTGTCTATATCTAGCAAAGACAAGTGGTCTGATTGCTTTTGCAATCTACTGTGACCAATGAAACACTTGGCTTGGATGATAACCACAATTTAAGGAACAGGGATGGAGTAGAAGAGGCACCTCATAAACATACAACACTCAAAGCTAGGAGACGAAATCATGACTTACTGGATTCTAGGACTGTAGATCCTAGAAAGAAATCACTCATTACGAAGTACAAAGGGGGACCGAGGAGATGACTCAGTAAAATAAGCACTTTCCTGGCAAGTGTA
>PVKA01037120.1:0-21247 GCA_004027165.1 Ctenomys sociabilis | reverse complement strand
TCTACATAATTCTATGAGAGGCAAGATCTGCACTAATGGTGGTTGGACAGGATATTATGTCGGCTTCTAGTACTACGGTCATCCACTAGGAAAATAATTATTGAATTTTTGATATAATTCAGGTATAAAAAATAAGTAAGCAGCTACACTCTTAATTCACTGATAAGAGATATCTGCTAAAATAATATCTGTAAATATAGTATCATGTATGCACCTTGTACAATACCAAAATGTTATGAAAACAGTTTGCAGTGTATCAATTTATCAAATCTGTATGGTTAAGGTGTCTTGAAACTGTCTGATTGACATTTGTACTTCAATAAAATAAAAAATAAATAAATAAAATAAAATAAAATAAAATAAAAAGAAATGGCAGCAGATTAGTCAGACGCACTCCCAGGTAATGTGGATGTGACCACAGGTTACAGACGGTCCCTCCCTCCCTTTTCTCTGGCTCTGTTGTCCAGCTCTGCTTCCCAGCTGCCAGAAACTCAGCAGCTTTGCTCCCTTCCGAGTCTGCTGGCCATGTACTGACTCTGGAAACCATCAGTGAAATCAGACCGTTTCTCCTCTGTGTATCAGCTATGGTATCTCAGCAATAGAAAAGGTAATGAATGCAGGTGTGATGCTCAGAAATGATTCAGATTCCCATGTTGTTGACTGCAAAGCCAATCCTTTTTCCCTATTTAATGCTGCCTCATATGTAGAGTGTTTAAAATTAATAAATGAATAAATGAAATTATGAGTTGTTCTTTGCTCCCTAAGTATAATTAAAAAGTTTGCCTTATTCCTACCATATGCATAAACACTTTACAGTACTGGATCCCAACTGAGATATTTAGGTTCAGCAGCCTGTTTTAACAGGTGGAAAATGTTGTTTGTCATAGGAATCTTTGTCTTAAATTCCTGAAAGAACATAGTGAATATTAAAGTAACATTTTAAACTGGTGGTTGTGGTTTATACCTGTAAGCCCAGTGCTTGGGAGGCTGAAGCAGGAGGATCACCATCAGTTAAAGGTCACCCTAGGCTACATAACTGAGTTTAGGGCCAGTCTAGTGAGGACCTGTCTCAAAAAAAAAAAAGAAAGGAAAAAAAAAAAAAAAAGTCTAGAAAAGTAGCTCAGCATCTTAAGTGCCTGCCTAACAAGTACAAGTACAAGGTTTATAGTAATCCCTAGTACTACCCCATTTAAAGAAAAAATCATTTTAAGAACCATTTGAAAATGAACAGTTTTTCCTACATTAAAGAATACTTCCCTCCAATCATGGTGGTAGACACATATAATTCTAGATAATTGGTAGGTAAAGGCAGGAGAATTTTAGGTTCGAGGACCTATAGACAATGTACTGAAATTCTGTACAAAAGTAAAAGGAAGGTAGCTCAAAATTCCCTGGGTTTAATCCCTGGTGTACCAGAAAAAAAAAAAAAAGGTTCATAAACATCTTCCTTATGTTATTGCTACATTAGATCTTAAAAGATTAATAGCTATTGTAATTGCTCAGTAAATTATTTATAGCTGCTTACTTCATTTTTTTATGTTATTTGTTTTAGTCACAGTCTTTTCTTAAATTAAAAAATACATTCAATTTACTTAGTGTTGAAGTAGTGTAGCTCTATAAGGTGTATTTTTGAAGAATTCATTTTTAGATACTTAAAATTTGTTCCACTCCTAAAAGGTAGGAACATTTAATGATTAGATCAGCATTTATGAAGAGTTTTTGATTATATATTATGAATTATTTCTAGTGAATGATGCATGTCTCTATGTACAGTTCTCATTATTTAATTAGTTCCATTACCATGAGGTGAATTTTTTTATTAGAATCTTCTTGCTAAAAGCAACAGACTTGGAAAAAGTGCTGTGTATTAAGAAGCAATTTCATATGTTTAATGTTCGACATGTTAAATATTAATTGAGATCTTTGAGCTAAATTATTTTGCATGTGTGAAAGGGGAAATTGAGGTTCACTTTTCATTTTAAAAGATGATTATTGAAAAACTAATTGAAATACCGATATGAGTTAAAAGACCAATAATATAAAGTTTTAATTACCCACAGAGAAACCAATTAACCTTGTATAAGTTTAATATTTAAGGTTTTTCCATTTTCCTTCTTCAGTGTTCTTTTCATGTAATCTACATGAGAGCAAAGAAGCAAAGAAGACAACAGAAGCCAAACATAACATTTAATCTGTTAATTTGTTAGAAATTCTGGAGAGAAGTTTAAGTATAAAATGAGAAAGCCAAAGCATTATAGAGGATTGATCTTGGAGCATGTTTGGCTGTTTGTAGACACTTTTGACTGCAGTCAGGGATACTGCTAATCGACTTTATAGCATACAGGACAATCCTCAATTAAAAGATCATCTAGGCAAAAATGTCGTCTATATGAGGCTAAAGCAATCTGGCTTAGAAACTGATGTGCATCTCTTATTTTCAAAATAATAGAAATATGGAGGAATATGCTTAACTACCTAATATGCACAACAACTGGCCAGCTTGAATATAGATCTCATGACACCTTGCCATTGTGCTTTCCTGGGTACTTGTTCTTAAGATCAAAACCTCAGCTGTCTTCCAGGTATCTGAGCAAGAGGACAGGAAGGAAGGGAGGAGAGGAGAAATGGAATGAATCATCAGTTATACCTGTCTCCATTTTAGTTCTTTTTAATTATAATACAACTGGGTTTATATTTTGTTTGCTCAAATGTCTCATTACTACAATAACTAGCTTCCTTTAAGATAAGCCATGCATATTACCAAGATTTATTCTGTTGAGGACATACACTGAGGCATGCCATAGTGCATAGGAGTATTAAGACACAGTTTAACTTTTAAGAAGACCACAGAAGTAAAATAAAATGAATCCTTTAAAATATGAGAGAAATTACTCAAATATAAGTTGCTAGGGGTAGAAATGGTACTGCATCTAAAATTTGAGTCAGGAAGCTACCTAAATGTCTAATACTTTATACATGACAGTAATTGTGTGTAAGGAAACTATAAATGATTTTTGGTGAATGTGTAACAATAAAGGTATAGGCTTATAAACAATATACAAACAAGATACAAAAAACATGTAGCTGCTTTTAACAAAAAAAGAAACAGCTTGGAAAAATTCTAGCAGATAAATTATACTGCATGTAGTATAAATTCCTAATAGCAGCTCAGTGGTATTAAAGTGAATTATATTGATCAGATAGCACCTATTTTCTCATTGCCTTCTATGTATCACGCATGTTGCTACATCGTAGAAGAAAGGCAGTGAACAAGAAAGGGTAAGAATTTTCCATAAGATACATCCAGTTTTATTAGGACAGAAGTAAGTGCCATTAAATTACGCTAAATGATTTGAGTTCTGGGCAAGCTGGGTAAGTTGGGTAAACTGAAGCTTTGAATTGTTATTATGATAGGGCTACACTCAGCTAAGCCTACACTAAGCTGTGGTAATCACTTAACAGAGAACTTCATAATTTACCATACAAGAATTTGTTTTTCATTCAAGTTATGTCCACTTCCTCTTAGGCAACCAGCCCTCCTTCATCTTGCAGAAGTGTATGGATTCTTAAATTACCATAATAAAGGATGAGTGAACTGGGCAATCCCAAGAGATATTTTAAAGTACTAATCATATAGGTGGTTTTAGATCTCTTCCTCCTGTATATTACTGGCCAGCAATCAACTTTATTCTCCTAACTGGCAGGCAGGCTAAAAATATGGAGGTACTACACTTGACAAATATCAAGTTTGCCTTTGATCTTTACTGTAGATTGAACAGTTAAGGGAAGACTTCACCGGTAACTGTATCATTTAAATTTAGACCAGAAAAACAAGTAGTTAAGTAGACCTGGAGGTACATTGAAAGACTATTTCCAGATAGTAATATTCTTATGCCAGTACCTAGAAAATATCGAGCATGACTCCTTCCAAAAACTGAAAGTTTAATATGAATAAGTAGGGGCACAATCATGAAGGATTTTATAAACCATGTTAGGGCATTTAGAAATGATTCGGAAGCCTTGGAAAGCAACTCAAATATGTAAAGTATGATAAAACCTGAATAACATGAGGGCAGCAGTATGATAAAGCTTGCATTTTAGGAAGACCATTCTGTTGCAGTGAGTATTATAGATAGAAGGAGAGTGTGTAGGTGAGAGGCTTCCTAAAAAGCTCAAACATCAGTTAATTTGGAGGGTGATGATGGTCTGAAGAATTTGAGGCGATAGACTGGGATGATATTTAAAAGCTATAATGTTATAACCTAATAAGTAATCTTTTGGGTAGTTATTAATAAGGAGAATGGATGATAGAGAGACTTGTTTTAGGAAATGTTGGGTACATAGGTCTGGAGATGAGAGGTCTGAGCTCAATATATAGATTTAGTGTTTGTAAGCATATAGATAATACATGATGCAACCAGAAAGAGTGCATGTTGTAAGAAGTGGCTCTGTGGCACAGTCCTGTGGACAGGATTTAAGGCAGCAGTTTCTTTCTTTTTTTCTTTCTCTCTCTCTCTCTCTGTCTCTCTCTCTCTCTGTCTCTCTCTCTCTCTGTCTCTCTCTCTCTCTCTCTCTCTCTCTCTCTCTCTCTTTCTTTCTTTCTTTCTTTCTGTGGTACCAAAGATCAAACTCAGGACCTTGTGTTTGCCAGGCAAGCCCTTACTCCACTAAGCTATCTCTCCAGCCCCATGGCAGCAGTTCTTTAAGTTGGTTTTGGTTGGTTCAGTTCAAGACAGATCTGAAGCTGAGATGCCTTGAACTTGCTGTGTGTACCCAGTTATGTTCCAATTCAGATCTTCCTGCATTAGGCTTTGGGAATGCTAGGATTACAGGTGCACATCACCATGGTCTGCTAAGGTGTAAATTCCTAACTTTGACAGAATATCTGGATTATCTGATGAGATTGTAAAGCTATATGGTACCTGAGTCCCAGAATCCAGGCATTGTGATTAGTTGGTCTCACGTGTTTCCTAACTTATATTTCAGAAGCTCCCATGGTGCTGGATAGACCCTTTTGAAATTGGAAGGTATTCTAAACTTGGAGTGGGGAGGAAGGAGCTGGAAATGGTAATCAAAAAAATTAAGATATGTACATGCATCTATTCCTCATAATGAGTGTAGTCATTGTGTACTGAAACATGTACTAATACAAAATAAAGTTCCCATAGTAATTCTTTTTTTGTTTGTTTTTTTGGTACTGGAAATTAAACTCAGGACTTTGCTCTTGCTAGGCAGGCGCTATGCCGCTAAACCTGTATCTCTGGCTCTTCCATAATAATCCTAATGTACAACCCAGGTTGAGAAGCACTGACAGAAAGCTAGGAGAAAAAAGAAAATACCAGGGAGCCTCTCAGTAAAAATAGTTGTTAAAGTTAGAACCACCACTACTAAGTAAATTTCTGGTTATTTTCCTTTAATATGCTCTGATTGTCTTGTGCGTAGAATTTTTTTCTTATATTCGTATGTATCTGTCTGCACTCATAATGTGTACACAAAATACACTGAACAGTTTCTGTGTTTTTCTATTCATACATATATTTAATCACAAATATGGAGTTAAGAAATTGATGATTTCATTGAACTGTCTTAATCTCTTTTCTGACTAATCTGATTTAAAGTGATCCAAGAAGAAGGTCTAAAATACTTCTGGAAGAAAACTTATAAAAAGTCATCTATTTATTCTGGATATCAAATTCTCTTTTGTAATCTATCCTATCCTCTTCTTACCTCAAAAAAAAAAAAAAAAAAAAAAACAGGAACAAGATTGAACTGGGATAAATGTTAAGCAGATACTTATTTCCTCCACTTTTTGCCAAATCTCAGTCAGTGACCTGAAAAGAGAGCTCCGGTACTTTGATCAAAATCTAGATGAGAAGATGTTAGTGTCGTCTATTTTTGTAAAGTGCTTCATATTATTTTTACCTCATTCCGTTCTCACAGAAATTCAGAGGAGTGTTATTTTATTGCACAAAGGTTGAAGCTACAGCTGGGAGAAATAAAATAGCTTGTCTATTACATGATAACATAATTCTAGGACAGATCTACCTAAAGTCTATAAACACTGTGTTCCTTGAATGGTATTGATATGTATAGGTTTTCTACAGTAGTTCTCAGGTATTTTGGTTCACATTTATGAGCCTTCAGAACCATATTATTTGTTCTACTCAGATAGATGTAAATATAAATCTGGATTGTTGAATAGCACATTTATAGGACTAGTAGAAGATTCATGAAAATAGAGGATTGACACTTACTGGGAGCTCACAATCTGTTCATTGGTACGTTGATTGTTGGGTATATTTTTTAAACTTTTTGTGTCCAAAAAAGTTTTGAAAAGAAACTATGAGAAACCTAATTTATTATATGTTGTGCAAGACCAGAGCATTCTATCTCTCCAATAAAAGACATATGTAAAACTTTAATCAGAATTTGACAGGTTGCTTTCACATAAGGAAATACACTAATTATATAAAGCATTAGATTATTTCCTTAGAGTAAGTTTCTCAAATCTCCTAGAAGAAAATATTCATTATTCAATTATTTCATGTTTTTCTTTATAATAGCCAAATGCAACTCTGCTGTGTGGCTAAATATTCCTTAATTTATTATTTTGCTGTCCACCAGTGGCTTTTTTCTTTTTCAAGGTAAAATGTAGGTAATGGTAGGGTTTCATTTCTTACAGAGATCAAAATTAGTATAAAAAAATAATGTAGCTTTGAAAAAATCTCTGTGTAATATAATGGTTCATTGGTAGAAGTTTCTAGCGCCATAGAAAAGTTAAGAATGAGATAATATGTAAGTAATACTTCCAAAAGCCAGTCACCAATGCAGGACAAGCCAGGTATTGGCTTTAGGAAAGGGAGAGTTCAGGAAGCCACACAACTTGTTGGTGTTCATACTCCATGCTATAGTGGCCCATTAGTACAAGAAACTGTTCTGGAAATTCTGCTCAAATTTCAATCAAATGCCTTTCTTTGTTCGATTTCACAGCTATTTTTGATTTTCCCCATCTTTGAGCTTTTTTCTTATGTTTTTTCACTGTGTCAACATATAGGAAACTCAAAAAAGATGGGTTATTATTTTATTGTACTATATTTTAGTACAATATGAATTGCTGAAGTTGTATTTCAAAATAAATAGAATTAGGAGATAATTGGGAAACATTGTTCATATCATTAAGACTCACCTTTAGCTTACCAGTAGTAAATGTAAAATTTAGTAACACATGAGTGTGCCTGAAGAGGTTGTGCAGGTATGAGATTTTGCAGCAGTGACCCTAAGTTCCCTACTTCCACATTGTTCTTCCTACTCTTCTCTTTCCTCTACATCTAATTTCTTCTTTAGTGCAGAACTTAGAATTCATTACTTCAAGGAAGTATTTTGTGATGTCTTGTTTTATTTTAGGTTTATCTCCTGTACAAATCCTTTGTGTGCTTCTGATGTGGTTCCCTCTCTCTTCCCTCCTTTTTCTCCTCCCCCACCCCATTTTACTAAATGATTGTTCTAAGCTTGACTGTTTTTTCATCTTTTATCTCAGCAGCTAATCTTCTGTCTGATCTTTGTTACCATTAAAATCTTTGTGAATGAATGCATAATGGGAAAAATGGGTATGGATAGATTTATAGGTTTTTTATGGAACACACATTCATAGGAGAGCAATTTTCAGGAGGAAAAATAGTTGAGTTCTTTACCCATGAAATATTAAACCAAGTGATTATTCTTTATTGTACCTTGCAATATTACTTTTGATCCTTTTGAGTCTTTAATCTGGTGCAACAATGATAATGATTATTATTAAAGATCAGTTTTATGACTATCAGTAGTGTTTTAATATAAGATATTAACTATTTTAAAAGAAGTATTTAAAAATATAATTAAAAGGTATAATTAAAAAATTCTACATTCTTGATTTGCTGTTGTAGTGTGATTAGCTGGCCAATTTTTTTTTTTTCCCCCCAAAGACTGTGACATTAGTTATTTTGTGATGTCAGGTAATAGATAACAAGATTTGCCTTATGACGAAAACTGGACTCTGGTAAAGTTTTGGAAGTTATCGTTTTTCTGTTTTCTGTCTTTTTTTCTGACTTTTGTTCTTGCCTTATCTATACTCAGAGTTATGGAATTTTTTATTTAAATCTAAACTCTATATGATTTGTACAACAAATTTCCCTCTTGAGGGCCGGCCAATAGCTCAGTGGACTCAAGCTTAGGCAGATGCAGCTGCCAAGTTTAGGACCTCAGCATGCTGTGCCTGCCTTGTCCAGGGGTGCCCTGAAACAGCAGTTGAGACCGGGCCTGGTGGCCTGCGCCTGTAATCCCAGCACTTGGGAGGCTGAACACAGGAGGATCACTATGAGTCCGATATATGTAACAAGACTCTCTAGGCCTTGTAGACCCTTACTAAAGATACCAAAAGGGGGGGGGGGTCTGGTGAGACAGCTCAGTGGTCTAAAGCGTCTACTTAGGCAAGCCCACAGGGACCATGGTTGCATCCCCAGCACCACATACCACCTCAGCCCCACCCCCAGGGCTAAGCTGACCACAAAAAAGAAAACCCTCATGTATAGTTCTTGAATCATCTTCAAATGCTTAGCAAATTATAGCATGTTTATATAATAAGATTCAATAGCCAAATTTTATAAGTACAAAACTAAGCATTGGTATTTAATAAAATCCTCAAGCCAGGCATAGTGGCACATACCTATCTTCCCAGCCTCAGGAGCCTGAGGCAGGAGGATCACTCTGAGGTGGAGGCCAGCCTTTAGAGTGAGTTCATAGCCAGCGTGGAATATATGACAAGACATTATCTCATGAAGCAACACCAAAAAGGACCTTCAATTTTACAGCTCTGTCTGGAGTTTGATTTGCCAATGGAGGTCTTTTTGCTGTTAAATTAATTTTAAGTGTTATTCAGGTTTTCCTGTTTTATCTTGATAATTTCACTGTTATATTTCTTATTTTCCTAAGAATATGTCCATTGTGTTAATATTTTAAGTTACATTACCATGAAATTATTAATCTTTTTATTAGTGTACTGTCTATAACATCAGTAGTTATATATTTTGTTATTTTGGTGATTTACAAAACAGTGCCTGTTTGAGCCGGGCGTGGTAGTGCATGCCTGTAATCCCAGCACTTGGGAAGCTGAGACAGGAGGATTGTTGTGAGTTCGAGACCATCCTGAGCTACAAAGTGAGTTTGAGGCCATCTTGAACTGCACAGTGAAACTCTGTCTCCAAAAAAAAAAGCCTGTTTGCTTGCTCCCTTTGCTTCCTTCTTTCCCTCCATAAACTTACCCTATTTATTGTAGTGAAATTTCTTGTTTTGTTATTTTTTTTAGTCATTTCAAAATACGTTTAGTTTTGCTTTTACTTTTGTCTCAAGATCATTATTTTTAAATTTTTCCTTCAGCTATTTTCAACTTTATTTTATTGCTGTTTTTAAACTTACTGAATTCTCAGATCACTGATTTCAATTTTTTCATACTAGTCATTTAGGTTATAAAATTTTCGTGAAGTGTTGTGTTAGCAATATACCATGACGTCATATTGAGCTCATGCTTATTATTTAGCTTTCAGTGCTATTTCCTTCTGAGTTATTTAGAGGCCATTCTTAGTTCAAAAACAGTAAGATTATTTCTGGCTATCATTTTGTATTATTTGAAAATCATTAATTTTTATTTTGGGGCTTATGATTGGATTTTGGATGTATCCCATTTTCAAACGGCTTGAAAATAATATATATTCTGTAACTATTGGTACAGTTAGATGTAGATACATCCTTTAGATGGGGATAATTGTTGTTTGTACTTTTTCTATTCTCATGGCATTGTCTTCTTGAGTTTTCTGTTACTGAGTTATATGAAAGGTCTCCCACTTAGGAGTATTTGTGTAGTTCTTCTAATTAAGTTTTGCTTTATGTTTTGAGATTATTAGTTGCATACTCATTGAAAATTTATTTCTTTTTGCTAAATGAAATCTGTTATTTTTTAATGGATGCCTTTATTTCTAGTAAAACAAATTTTTAAACAAATGTAAACTTGACAATTTTGGCTTACATCTAGCACTTAATGTTTTTAGTTTCATCACCATTTCTTTGTCTCTATTGTTTTTCTTTTCTAGATTAGATTCATATTTAAAGCAGAGCATTTTAGCTGAACATCCTTTCCTGTTAAAAATTTCATGATTTGCATTTTATCATATTTATTACAATTATAAATTATAATTAAAAATTATAACTTTTGTAATGTCACTTATATTTTTCCACATATTCACAATTTTATTCTTCATCTTCTAGCATTTCAGATCTTTCACATGTTCCTTTTTTTTTGTCTGAAAGTATATCCATTGAGCTCTTACATTTATTGTCATTCTTAAAATTAATTTTTCTGGGTATAGAATTCTGAAATGTATCTTCTTTAAGTTATTAATTTCACTATCTTCTGCCTAATATTTCTTTCAAGAATTCAGTTATTAGTCTTTCAGTCCTTTGAATCTGTTCTCCAAATGTTAACTTTTGAAACCAATTCTTTTTCTCTGAATTTTCTGCATTTCAATATAATATGTAGATCCTTTTTTAAAAAAAAAATTCTTACTGGAATTCATTGGAATTCTGACCTATTCATTTACCTTCCTTCCCTTCCTCATCCCCTCCCTCCTTCTGTCTCTTCCTCTCATCTACCCCTTTTCTCTCTCTGGGAGACTGAACAGAGAGGGCCTTTTCGTAGCCCTTTAAAATTTTTTTATCTTGAAACAGAATCTGTCCTATCCTCTAAATACCCCAGGTTGGGCTCAACCTTGCAAGTATTCTGTTCTTAGCCTCTGAGAGTGCTGGAATTATTGGCCTGCTCCACCAGGCTGATACTTTGGAATTCTGAAATTCTTAAGTGTTTGAATTGTGGTTTTTCGTCACTTTTGGAAAATTTGCAGTCCTCCTATCTTCCAGTATATCAACCGCTTCCTTCTTTCTTGGCTAGGATTCTAATTTAGTTATATAATTGATATTTTCACATTGTTTTCCATGCTTCCTTACCTCTCTCGCTGCCATATGTGGCATATTATCCATTTCCCTATTCCAGTACTTTTAATTCTCTTTACAGCTACACTCAAGCTACCAAGCAGCCTATTCATTGATTTTTTTTTTTTTTTGCTCTAAGAATTATACTTTGCATTTTTAGCTATTCAGTTTTTATATTCTTTTTTGTTTTAAACTTTCTTTTTTGTTTTGTGTTTGTTTAGTGTATTTGGTACAGTATCTCACTGCACAGCTCGAACTTGTAGTGATCCTCTTGTTTTTAGTCTATCAGCATTGGGAGCCTCTCCAACGCTGGGATTTTCTTTAAGTATATGAAGTATATTTATATATTGTTGTACTGTATATCAGTAGTAATTCTAACACTTGCTAACTTTTTAGGATTCTACCATGTGTATTTCATGCACATTGTCCTATTTCTTTAAAGAACTTGTCATATTTTCCTAAACTTTTTTATTTTAAAGATACAAATAAAAATTAAAAATTCTTCCAAAACAAGTTGAGAGTAATAATAATTAATACATTGCATATTGTTATCTTCATAGTAGTAACTCAGATTATAAGATATTGTCATATCTTGTCTAAACAATATTGGTGCAAACCTTTCTTTGCAGTGAACTAAGAAAAACTAGGTATATAACGATCTTAACTATGCTATGTATTTTTTCCTTTTCCTTTCCTTCCTTTCCCCTTTCCCCCATCATAGTTTCTTTACTTTTGAAGAGTTTCTTCCCAGTTCACAATATTTATTGTACATTTCTGATCTTCTAAAATCTGTTTTTCCTATTTTGGACTGATCACTTCTCTTTAAACTTTATGTGTTAAAATATTTTGGTACAGGAGCTATGGAGATAACTCAGCAGTCTTAAGTGCCTGCCTAGGTAAGCACAAGGACCTGGGTTTGATCGCTGGTACCACATGCCATGCTGGCCCCACCCTGGGTGCACCTAGGTGGCCACCAAGACCTGTAATCCCTATAATCTCACTTCTGGGGAGGCTGAAACAGGAGGATCATCACTATGAGTCTGAGCTGCATAGTGAGACTCTGTACCAAATACAGAAAATTTAAAAAAAAAAATTACCTGTTGTGAATACAGATTTTTTTCACTAAAGTATTTGGCTTCTTCAGGTCACTGAGAACAATGTTAGCATGATACTATTAATTTTTGACCACTTTGAATTCTGGCATAATTTGTGTCCTTAATAAGCTGTGGCAGTTCAGACTACAGACTTCAGTGAATTCTCCAGAAAATTTTTTTTTTTCATCCAGCTACTGCCAAAATTTTGATTACAAAATTTTCCCTTCATCTTCTGAACATAAAGAGCCTGGGGTATATGGTAGGGGAGTGGCATAGTGTGTGCCTGGATACATTGTCAGAATTTGCATTTGGTGCTCATACTGATCTTGAACAAATAAATTACCTAGCCTTTCCACACTTTAGTGACTTGGTATAAGAGTTATAACTGTGTTTTTAAAATAGTTTTTGTCAGGAATAAATTAATGTCTTTGAACCACCTAGAACACTGTAAACTCTGTAGCTGTTTAGTACTATAATCATGATCAGCACTGTAGTATCTAGTTTACTGTTACACTAAGTGAATCATATTTGTGGTCCCAGTATTATGGAGAGTTGGCTTTTGAACATCATACCTTTTGAGGCAACAACAATTAATAACCAGGTCCAACATACTTAGCAAATGTTCTCAAGTTAAAATAATAGTGATAACAATAATAATATCTTGACTTGCCATTCTGAATGCCAGTCTTCATTAAATCTTGTGATCAATATTCTGTACTTTTTTTTTTTACTACTTTACTACTTAGTAGGCACATGTAAGAGTTGTGTTTGATTTTTTGGTTTTTTTTAACCAGGTATGGTCACACATACCTGTAATCTCACTATTTTGGAGACTAAGGCAGGAGGAACTCTGTGCATTCAAGGTCAGCCTGGGCTGCATATTGAATTTAAGGCCACTCTAAGCTGCATAGCAAGAAACTAAAATATATATTTAAAAAAAAATACTCTATCCAGTATTTTAATTATTTTAAATGGTTCTCATGTTATAAAAAAAAATAATAATAATAGAAGGCCATTATATAGGCTATACATTCCAAAACCAAGAGCAAAATCCCAAATTGATTCAGAACATATACTTGAAGAAGTAGCTCAACAAAGGACATAAAAGGCAGTGGTATCATGGTCAAAGTATAATCCAACTTACTGGTTAGACTGATAAAGTAATTTTTCTTTTCAGAATAAAAAATAATAAAACAGAATCTGAAGGGCCATAGCGATAAGCACTTAAGAATTCAAATGTACTTACCATTTACTGGCCAGAATATTATTATAGAGCCTATTTGGCAGTATATCCAAATGTTAAAAGATTTATATTTGTGAAATGTAACTCTCACTTCCAAGGAAATTCTAAAAAATAATATATATTGAGAGGTTTAGGCATAATAGTGGTCACTGCAGCAATTAGAGCATTGGAAATTTGTAATTATCTTGCAAGAAGAGAAACAGCACAATGAAGCCCAAAATAGAAATTTAAATGATGTCCTTAAAGTGTATTTATGACAGGAAACTTAATATCAAGATGTGGCGGGAGAAATGACTACAAACTAAAATATATACATAAGAAAGTTTTAAAATTGATTATATTAATTCTGAAATGATTAAAAATATCAAAACTCATCAAAGTGTTTATATTAGAAATGTGTAATTTTGTGTATTAATTATACTTCAGTTAAGCTGTTTTTAGGTTTAAAAGTTATATCTCTTAAAAAAAATTATATACTTTCAAAAACGTGTTTTCTTATTTTCATAATGACCTAAACATAGTTAAAATTATATAGCATGTGAAACAATTCCTAAATAAGACCTGTAATAATTTATAGTGCCAGTTCTCTAAAATAATTATTTTCAGGCCTGGGGAGATAGCTCAGTAGAATAAGAACTTGCCTGGCAAGCACAGGGTCCTGACTTCAATCCCCAGTACTGCATAAATGAATGAATGAATGAATAAATAAATAAATAAATAAATAAATTAATTAATTAATTATTTTCATTTTTTGAAATTATTTTGTTTAATTCTAATGTATGGTCGTATAATATTCCTTTTTCTTTGCATATTAAGAGTATTTTTCCATTTTAGACATGGCTTTGTGATTACCAGTTTGATGACAACATTCTATTTTCCTAAATCATATTTTTACCAGTCATGTAAATATTTACACATTGAATGCTATTCCAGTTAAAATGACAAGAATGGTATCTCTTAAAAATAATTATAACAAATACAACTTTTCAGTGCCTTCATGTTGCTTTACAAGATATCACATTTAATTCTTAGATCAACTTGATCACTTAAGACTGTTCTGTGAATATTAGAAGGAAATGTTAATAGGTATAGAAATTAATGTGCATTCATTGTATTTCTTTGTTCTCCTATTTACTTCATAATTTTAGAGGACATTATTTTTAGATTCCAGATTTGATGTTATGAAGACTAATCATACTTCATATTCTCATGTTGTGCATAGGAGCTCATTTCCAGTAGCTAGAAAATTTTAGAAACTCTTTGTTTTTATTTAGTGTGCTATGATATCTTAGCAATGCCCCTTATTCTTCTGTTTTCATCCTTTGGCCTGTGTTTTACACCTATCTGAAAATTGTTCTTGTTGTTTCTTTATACTTTCTTTTCTCCTGCTTTTGTTGGTGGTGATGCTGTCACACATCCTTTTCATTTTTCATACTTACTTGGATTTTGATCCTCTTGGATTAGTATAGTTGGCTTTCCTATCACTTGGACAGAATTCCTAACAAATGAAATGTAAAGAAGCAGAGGTTATTCTGGCTCACAGTTTCATAGGTTTTAGTCTGTAGTTGTTTGCTCCAGGCTCCAAAGCAAAAGAGTTAATGGGTCTGCCAGAGAAAATCTACTCAATTATGGTGTCAGGTGGAGAGAAAGGGCAAACCAATTGGAGAAGCTAGAAACAAGGTTGTGCATTTCCAGGCCACGTTCAAGGTCATGCTCTCCCAAGCTCCTTCCTCTTCTGACCAGGCCTCACTTCAAACACCATAGTCCGCTAATCATATACTGACCAGTCCATTGATAAGTATAGGAAACATGATCCAGTCCTCTTCGAAAAGTCCCATTTCTGAACACAGGGCTTTCAGAGGACATTTCAAACCTAAACCATAACTTCCTCTGTCTTTCTCTGTTCATCCTTCATTCATTTTTCTTGCATTTTGCTACACCTTATGAGACATTTCTTCAATTGTATATTTTATCCTTCTTTTTCTAAAATTAGGTTGTTTTATCATTTTTGATTTTTTTTTGCAGTTTGTTTTCTTATAGAGTGATGTTATCATAAACCATTGTTTAATTCCATTTGTTGTCTCTGAATCCAACTCCACTGTGAATCAGCATGGTAGAAATAATATTTCATCTTGGCTCCAGAGGATAACTTGGCCAATAGATAGGCAGCCATGACTGGCTATCAAATCTTCCATTTAATGTGCCCCCTACATTGCCATATCCAGAAGTACAGTCTTCACACTTTTCTAGGTGCTACAGTATAGTTGCTTTGTTTGTTCTTAGTCTTTCTTATCATACCTACTCCCTTCTTTTTTTCTTTCCTTCTTCCTTCCTCTCTTTCTCTTTCTCCCTTCTCTCTTCTGTCTTTCTGCTTTCCTTTCTTTCTCTCTCACACCTTCTGCCCTCTTCCTTCTTTCATTCAAGTGCCTTAACTGCTCAGGTTATCTTTATTCAAACCAGTTCCAAAATTTGATTGACATCTTTGTTTTTGCTTACCTCTTTTTTTCCTTGTACTGTGTTATAAATTTTAATTATGTTTACTATCACATAAATAATATCTCAGGAAAGGCTGGGATTGAACAGGTTTAATATAGTATCTTCAACTAAGAAAATCATTTTATGTTACTGTAGTCCTGTACTCAAGAACATGACATTGTTAAGTCCTGGTTTCTATCTCCGACTGTCTTTAATGATTGTCCTTATAAAGATCTGATCCACTTCTAAATATATGGCACTCTAAATGCAGGTTTACCTTACATTTAGAAATAAATTATCTTCTCTTTTGTGTTTTCTAGCTACTTACTACTTGGTAGTATTACTTTAGAATATTTAACTTGTATGTGAAAAACTTTATTAAAATACTGTGTTGATTACTTTTCTCATTGCTGAGACAAAATACCCAACATCTAAAATTAAGGAAAGAAAGGTATATCGTCTCAATTGCTCTTCTCTTATTGCTGGGACAAATAACCTGATGCCCAAAATGAAGGAAGAAAAGATTTATTTAGCTCACCGTCCGTGGAGTTTTCAGTCTATACCCAGCTGGCTGCAAGGCAGAGCAGCATTGGCAGAGAAACTACCTTTCATGAAAGCTTCAAGAAGCAAAAAGGAGGAGTGGCAGCAGCTCTGGCTGCTAGCTAGCCTCTTGCCCCTCCTTACATTATAATGCAAATTATCTGCCCCTGGGCAGGTGTAGCGTCCACACCCACAATTATCAATCACATACTCCAGAAGACACCCTGTGACTGCATGAGGCTTTGGGGTTGACAACTAGGCACAAACCATACCATATATTTAGCTCACAGTTTGTGGAGGTTTTAGTTCATAATCAGCTGATTCCAAGGCAGGGTGGCATGGTACTGGAGCAACAGTTCAAGGTAGCAGGAGACAGCAAAAGCAACAAGAGCAGAAGCGGCCAACTAAACCTCTTTTTCTCCTTGTATCATAAGCAGGCTGTCTGCCTTTAGGGAGGAATAGCATTCATGTCATTTCTGTGCCTTCTTTCACAGGATGAGAATGTTTACAAAGTCAGGACCCTGGTCCCCTGATAAGTACTTAAAATTCAGTGTATTAACCTATGTACATATTCTACAATTTCTGAGCAGGCTGCTTTAGATTGCATAGTAAATGACAATTTTATCATAATAATGTTTGCTTTCTAATGCTTTCATTATGTTTATGTTGCTTTCAATTTGAAAAAAAAATCATGATCATTATAAACTACAGTTCTATTAATTACTGTCATTATTTTATTCCCGAGTTTGGATGAAATGATTTTAGTAGGGTTTTGGAAATGCCAGTGACTTCTGTTTTGAAATAGTCATCATTTTTCAAGTATCAAAATAAATAATAATAGAAATTGATAATATCACAATGAATTAAAAAGAATAATCTATGAATTCACACTGATACTTAGAAGAAATAAATGAGAAGGGAAAGATCTTTTTAAAATGTGAGCCATTAAGTGTATAAGAGAATGGAAATAGTTAACCACCTTTATTTGCATCACTTGTAGAAAATGGCCCAGGCAGCAGTTACCAACTAATGCTTAAATTCCTGAAAGACTTTTATAGACAGCCATTACATGGTCTCAAAATAACATTTCACATTAAACAGGCAAATGAACAAACAAAAAAATTATACCACAGTTTGCTTAGAAAGTAGAAAGGAAAAACTACGTTTAAGTGGCAAAATCTGTAGATTTCCTATTAACCAAAAAAGTCCATTTCACAGCCCTGGTAGAAGACAGTTTGAGTCTATGTTCCTTCTAATATGATTCACGTTAGAACAAGAAGACATTCTTTTGTTTATATTTCTGCTCATAGTGTTTAACCTAAATCTAGACATGAAGAATTAACCAGATGCATTCAGATTGTGGAACAGACTGGGAGGCCGCCCTGGACTTTTCCACAATATCAGTAATGAGAAAATTGAACTGTAAAATTGCTTTAGGTGTACAGAGACTAAAAATTGAATGATGACACTTAAATTGTTAAGCAAAGAAAATCCCAACCAATACTACCAGTATTTTTTTTTCCAGAACACCAGAAACAAATGGCAAAGATTATAAATTGTATTATATATCAATAATAAATGTCATGAATATAATTGTATTTTTCCTTTATGTAGGAAAATGTCATTTTTTTGGGAGATACATATAAAGTATGTATCATCTCATTGTCTAAGATAACTCAAATAGTAGGCAAGAGCAGTAACCTACATATGTGATATGATACATGCACATAGAAGCAGAAGAGAAGGCTAATATGACGACAGGCTAAAAATGGTTGAACTAGGTGAAAAGCACATGGGTATTGGATGGGCGCCTTCTCTTTGGAACTTCCATTAGAAATTTCTTTGCAATTTTTAAAGTGTTTTGCAAAATGAAATATATATTTGTAATTCTGTTGTATAGTATCCTTAGTATTAATGTCAGTTCTAATTTAGTTTAAATGATAACTGTTTATGTCTGTGTATATGCGCTTTGTACACACATACTTGGATCTGTGTGAACCTGGAAGGGCTGTACTGAAATCCTGTACCCCAAGAAGTCTTCTTGGCATATGTATTTATTGATAATTCTGTTCTGTCATAAATATCCTGAACTGACATTTTCTGTACTGGGTTTTTGTTTGGTTGGTTGATTGGGTTTTTTGAGACAAGGTCTTGCTTTTTTGTAGTTCAGGCTAGCCTCTAACTCATGTATGTATCCCAGGCTGGTCTTGAGTTCATGCTAATCCTTCTGCTTCAGTCTCCCAAATCCTGGGATTACAGGTGTGCCTCACCATGCCTGGTTGTTACTTATTTCTTTAAAAACTATTCCACTTATTAGTTTTTCTTCTGTTTTTGTTAAATGTCTTAGCGAAACTGTACCAAATACTTTCTACTTAGTACAAAGTGAATGTCTATAAATTTTTAACACAATACAAAATAAAATAAGGATGAAAAATTAGCATGTGAGTTTCTTTGTCATTCACTGCTTCCAGTACTTATCTTGGGTATTCTTTCTTTCTTTCTTTTTAATTTAACTGGGGAAAAACGTATATGTTTAGAATTAGCCAGCTAGACTCAGTTATTTTCCATCAGGCCTGGCAATATCAATATCATACAGCTTCTTTAATTTGGTGTTTATTGGCTTTGACATTCACAATGAACACAAGTGCATGGTTGACCTCGATCTTTTTCGTGGCTGACCCAGTGGTCAGGTGGACCTTGATGATGGCATGGTGGTCAGGCTTGTTTCTCCTGAGGGCTCTTCCCGAGGGTATTTGTCTTCCAAGTACTTGGCCTACAGGGTCTTACTGCGTAGATCTGACTCTCAGTGATCCGCCTGTGTTCAGCCGCCCAGGAGCTGGGATTACTGGCGCGCGACCCCACCCCCAGGCCCAATCAGCATCCCAGCTTGCCGCAGGGGCGGGGCCATCTTGGCAAGCAGCAGATCGATCAAGGCCAAGTCAGCCTAAGCAGGAGCTTCAATTTGCTGAGCTATTTGAGGGTCTGTGGGCTGCTCCTGAGTCTCAGTGTCTTGGGTCGGCAGAAGGTGGGTGAGACTTACTTTTGGTGGTTGTGGATGCCTTTTAGCAGGGCCTTGGCCTTCAAAGCTTTTGCTTTGGTTCAGCTCCGGGAGGGACAAGGGCTTCCTTCTTCACCTTCGGCGCCATCTTGGTAAAAAAGCGTGAGCGGTTTCCTCTCTTAACAAATTTAAAGTTTTCAAATGTTTGTCCCGTATTATGTACTCTGACAGCCAATTGCACTTAAATTTTGTATAAATCTGACCACAATAATATTTTCTTTGTGGCTAGTCTGCCTTCTTTGACACACTGTAATGCTAAACTTGAAAAAGGGTTTTTTTTTTTTCAATCTGAACTCAGATTTTAGGAGGTGTACTTTTGAGTTCTAAAACTGGGGGGACCCTCTGGGCATTATACATCTGTGTCTTTTGGAGCTCCTAATAATTTCATTAGACCAGATGACACCTTGTTACTGCTACTTTGGTGGCGCAGTGCGAGTTAGCCTTGTCTCTCATTCTTTCGCATCTTGTGTTCGCTCCCTAACTGTAGTTAACATCTTGCTTCCCCTATCACAGGGACTCAGAACTTTTGAGGTGCTGGTGGAATGGAAAATAAGTGGTGTGGCTTGCCGCTTCTTTTTATCTAAACAATCATTCTGTGATTTCATGCTTGATATTTGCTTTTGCTTTATATAATGACACATACATTATATTTCATCTGCCGAGATTGTTTAGAGTACCTTCTCTCAAAAGCATTCAAATCTCCAGAAAATCGTTGCTGCAAGTTAGTTGGATGAGGGGCCTCAAATGACGTGTGCAGGAATGATTTCATTGCTTTTCCTGTCTAGTGGAATGTAAGTATCCTCCAGGTGCCTGGTTCTGATGTGAGTGGCCATTTCAGCTTGGAAGTGGCTTCAAGGAAAAGTCGCTCAGTAGGATTAGGTGATGAAGCTAAATAAGCAAGCAGTATGCCTATCACTTTGCTTTTGTACTGTTTTTCCTGTCTGAATAATCTGAAAGTTAACTGTTCCTTTCCATGCCGTAGCTATGATACAGTGTACACATTTGATTCTTCTATATTTCAACTAATTTTGTTACTGCAAAATATTACTTTTTCTTTTAGAAAATACTGAAGGAAAAAAATCCTAGGAAAGTACTAGTCACATGTAATTACATTATCCAGAGGTAATTGTTTTGGCCCTTTTCCTCCCACATCTTTTTTCCAGATATTTACTTTTTAAGTGAGTTCTTATTATGAATGTCATTTTGTTCCCTGGTATTTTTCATTAAAAACGTGTTGTGAATATCCTTACAGGTTCTTTAACTTTATTGTGTACTGTTACTTTGTATGGCTGTATAGTATTGTAGTTGTCCCATGATTTGAGTACCTTCCTATTGTCAATTAAGTTTTTTAATTATACTAGAGCTAAAGTGAATGTTTGGTCATTGTTTCTTTTGAGCAAAAAGTGCAGTTTCTTTTTTTTTTAACTTTTTAAATTAATTTTTAATCTCACATTACTATGACAAACAAAATTTATTTTACAGACAACATGTAAAACCTTGAAGCTCACTCAAATCTCCAATTATCTGATACATTGTTTTCTTGAATTCAGATGCACAATATGTCCATATCTCTCATGTACTCAATTTTTTTTCATCTTTTTTTTTTCTTCTCCTTTATTTTATTTATTTATTTATTTTTTTTTCCATTTATTTTTATTTTATTGAAATACAAATGTCAATCAGACAGTTTCAAAACACCATAACCATACAGAGTCGATGAAATAATACATTGCAAACTGTTTTCATAATGTTTTGGTATTGTACAAGGTGCATACATGATATTATATTTACAGGTATTTATGTAGCTGAATTATATCACAG
>PVKA01037119.1:0-21248 GCA_004027165.1 Ctenomys sociabilis | reverse complement strand
AAGTTTATTCACAATATAGTCTGTAATACTTTAAGAACGGAATTAGAAGTTTTAGAAAATTCCAGCTTGGTTGCACTAATGCCCTAAAAAGAAACTTTTATTTGCAGTTCAATATAAGAAGGTTGTGTGTTAGGTGTGCATCTCAAGTTTTGTGATCTGAATTAAATGGTCATGGCTTGAAAAAAAAAAAAAAAAAAGAAGACATGGATTTAAAAAAATAGAGGATATCAGAAATATGACGGATTCTTTGAATGAGCAATATAGAAAAGAAATAGAACATATGAAACAGTCAAAGAGATACAGAAGAACTAAAAATATCAATCACAAAACCATTTGAGTGAAAGCGAAGACAGTTTCAGATCTTGTAGACACTGGTGCAGCTAGTGAAAAGGTGAGAAAGGATCTCTTAAAAATAATGAGAATGCAGGAAAAAATAATCCATCACCTGCAAGATGATGCCAGGATGAACAATGTGAAATTAATTGGTATCAGTGAGAATGAAGGAGTCAATAAAAATACCATAAAAAGAATTTGGGGAGAGGTAATCACAGAAAACTTCCCAAATATGAGGAAACAATCCAACACTCAAGTAACCAAAGCATACAGAACACAAAAAAAACTTCAACTCAAGTAAAAACAAACCGAGACATATAATAGTCAAGATCCCAGAAATCTAACACAAAAATAATACACTGAAAGCTGCTAGAGAGAACAAGCAGATCACATTCAAAGGAAAACCCATCAGAATTACAACCGACTTCTCTATACAAACCATGAAGGCAAGGAGAGCATGGAGCAGAGTTCTTCAAGTCCTACACAAAAACAAATTCCACCCCAGACTATCATATCCTGCAAAACTCTCTTTCAAGCTTGATGGAGAAGTAAATACTTCCATGACAAAGAGCAACTAAAGAATTTCACGATGACAAAGCCATCCCTTCACAGGCTACTGAAAGATGTTCTAGAGAGAGACCACAATGACCAGAACTCCAGAATGAGAATGGAAGGAACCCACTAAACAGGACAGACAATTAAACACAGGATACAAAAGAGTAAACAACACCAGGTAAATATCATGACAAACGTAACTCAACACATTTCCATTATAAAAATCAATGTAAATGGACTCAATTCACCAATTAAGAGAAATAGACTGGCACAGTGAATTAGGAAACAAAATCCAACAATATGCTGCGCACAAGAAACATACTTAACTCAAAAAGACATTCATAGGCTCAAAGTCAAAGGATGAAAAACAATACTACATGCCCCAGCACCTCAGAAAAAAGCAGGAGTAGCAATTCTGTTCTCAGACAGTCTCAACTTCAAACCAAGAAGGATCAAATGACACAAAGAAGGCCACTACATATTAGTCAGGGAAAAATTCAAGAGCAAGAGGTAACATTCATAAACATTTACGCACCAAACACAGGAGCACCCAACTATGTAAGACAAATCTTAATGGATATGAAAAACCTAATATCTAAGACTACAATCTTAACAAGAGACCTTAACACCCCCGTATGTCAAAAAGATAGATCAACCAGACAAAAAATTAGCAAGGAAGTAGCAGAACTGAACCAGAACTTGGAGCAAATGGACCTGATGTTCATATACAGAGTGTTCCACCCAACCACAGCTGAATACACATTTTTTTCAACTGCACTTGGGTCATTTTCCAAAATAGACCATGTACTAGTCCAGAGGTCACGCTTAAGTATATGCAAAAAAACAAAAATTATCCCATGCATATTATCTGACCATAGTGCAATGAAACTGGAACTAAATGACAAAAGAAACAAGAAAAACCCACTAAATTCATAGAAATTAAACAACACTCTACTCAACAATCAAAAGTCACAGAAGAAATTAAATAAGAAATTCAACAGTATCTGCAATTCAATGAAAATTCAAGCAGAACCTGAAGGAATCTATGGGATGCGATGAAAGCAGTTCTTAGAGGGAAAATCATAGCTATGAACTCACACATTAGGAAGACAGAATGGGAATAAATAAAAACCCTAATGTTGCACCTCCGACATCTAAAAATAGAAGAGCAAATGAAACCCAGAGCGCAAAGACCGAAAGAAACCATAAAGATTAGAGCAGAAATTAATTCAGTTGAGATGAAGAAAACAGTTCAAAGAATCCACAAATCAAAAAGTTGATTCTTTGAAAGACTAAATAAAGTTGATAAGCCTCTAGCCAACCTCATCAAAAAGAGGAAAGAAAAAATTCAAGTACATACAATAACAAATGAAAAGGGTCACCATAGACCCAGCGGAAATTCAGAAGATTATCAATAGTTACTTCGAGAATCTTTACGCACACAGAATAGAAGACACAGAAAAAATGGACAGATTCCTCAAAAGGTACAAATTACCAAAACTGAATCAAGAAGATATAACAACTCTCAATAAGCCAATAACAGCCAACGAAATATGAAATGTAATAAAAAGCCTATCAACAAAGAAAACTCCAGGTCCTGATGGATTCACAGCTGAGTTCTACAAGAAATTTATAGAAGATATAATCCCTACACTCCTCAAACTCTTCAATGAAACTGAGGAAGCAGTTCTCCCAAAATCATTCTGGAGGCAAGTTTTATACTGATTCCAAAACCAGAGAAAGACACAACTAAAAAGGAGAACAACAGGCCAATGTCCCTCATGAACATAGATACAAAAATCCTCAATAAAATCCTAGCAAGTAGAGTACAGCAAATGATCAAGAAGATCATACATATTGTGATCAAAGCAAATATATTTTTATTCCTCTGAATACCTAAAAGCAACTTAAGTTGCACTGAAGTACAGATGTAGTTGTTTTGTTTTGGATCTCTTTGCACATAGCTAAGCCTAGGCTGTATTTGACTTGAGCTTTGTGTATTTACTTAATGTAGTTCAGCGAGTTAACTATGCTATGTTTTGTTCTTGATGGGACCACAAAAATCTCACTTACATCATGGGATTGTTACAGTTAAAGAAAATACTGTCAAAACTCTATGAGTAATGAATATTTTAGAGCTGATATAAAACTGCAATACATTAAAAAATAATATTCTATGGGCTGGGGAGATAGCTCAGTAGAATGAGCACTTGCTTGGCAAGTACAGGATCCTGAGTTCAATCCCAGGAACTGCAAAAATAATCCTAATATCCTTGGAAGTTGTGGAAATTGTGTTCTCAGGAATACTGGGTGGCTTGGGGTTCTATAGCGAAATACAAGAATTGAGAGGGAAAAGTGCATGTAGGGTTTTGCAGTGCTGTTTAAAAAATAAGCAGTGTGTTATCTTCAAATGTTTATATTTCTCCTCCACTGAGATTTATGCAACCAAAACAATGTGCTGTTATTTTTCCTAAATCATTTGTAAGGATTCCAGATGTTAATCTTGAATGTTAGTGAAATTAACTCGAAATCATCTTCATCTTCAGGATTCTTTTCTTACACTATTGAAAGATATATAAGCTGACACATAATTTAAGGAAAAGTCTTCATGACAACCAACCTTAAATGTTAAGAAGTATGTCATCTACAAACAATACAATTAATTGTAAATATAATTGTAACTCTTCCTTAGATAGCTAACCAAAATGCCAACAAAAATAACTGTAAAGATCTCCTTACTGACGTGCATTATTTCAGAAACAAAACTTATGCAAGCTGTGAGTGTACCCATGTAATTTATGATTATAAAGTCAAACTTAATAAAAATAAAAGGAAATTTAAAAGAAAGAAGATCATATACCATGACCAGGTAGGATTCATCCCAGGGATGCAAGGATGGTTCAATATTTGAAAATCTATAAATGTAATACAACTATATTAATAGACTGAAATCTAAAAACCACATGATCATCTCAATTGATGCAGAAAAAGCTTTTGACAAAGTCCAACATTTATTCATGTTAAAGTCCTACAGAAAATTGGAATAGACAACTCTACCTTAACTTGATAAAAGCCATCTATGACAACCCAAAAGCTAATATAATCCTAAATGGGGAAAAACTGAAATCTTTTATTCTTAAAACAGGTACAAGACAAAGATGTCCTCTATCACCCCTCCTATTCAATATAGTTTTGGAATCATTAGCAACAGCCATTAGAAAAGAGGGAGAAATAAAAGGAATAAGAATAGGTAAAGAAGAAGTTAAATTATCACTATTTGCAGTTGACATGATACTTTACTTGGAAGACGCAAAAAATTCCACCAAGAAACTACTAGAATGGATACGTAAATTCAGTAGCATAGCAGGATACAAAATCAATACTCAAAAGTCAATAGCGTTCCTCTACACAGATAACAAGCACACTGAAAGGCAAACAACAGAAACAATACCTTTTACAATAGCACCACGGAAAATGAAATACCTTGGGATTCACTTAACCAAGGAAGTCAAAGATCTTTTCATGGAAAATTACAACACCCAAAGAAAAGAGATTATAGAGGATTTCAGAAAAATGGAAAGATATTCTCTGCTCCTGGGTAGGAAGAACCAACATCGTGAGGATGGCCATACTCCAAAAATCGCTGTACAGATTTCATGCAGTCCCTATCAAACTACCACCAACATACCTCTCACACCTACAGAAACCATTCCTAAAATTTATTTGGAACCACAAAAGACTTAGAATAGCAAAGGCAATCTTGGCTAATAAAGACAAGGCAGGAGACATCACAATTCCTGACTTGAAATTATACTACAAAGCCACTGTGATAAAATCAACATGGTATTGCCAACAAAATAGACCTGAGGATCAATGGAATAGATTAGAAGGTGCAGAAGCATCTATGAACACACTCAGCCATCTGATCTTCAACAAAGGCCCAATCATACTTACTGGAAGAAAGACAGCCTCTTTTAACAAATAGTGCTGGAAAACCTGGCTTTCTACATGCCAAAAACTAAAACTTGACCCAGCTCTATCACCATGCACTAAGTTAAAGTAAAATGGATTAAAGATCTAAACATTAAAACAGAAACACTCCATCTCCTGGAAGAGAAAGTAGGAGGAACTCTTGAAGACATAGGGGTAGGTAAAGAGTTCATGAACAAACATATATTCACACGGGAAGCACTTAAAAGAATCAACAACTGGGATCAACTCTTCTTGAGGAGCTTCTGCATGTCAAAAGAAATTGTCAACAGAGTGAAAAGACAACCCACAAATTTTGAAAAAATCCTAACTAATAAGCAATCAGACAAAGGTCTGCTGTCTAGAATATATAAAGAACTAAGATATAACAGGGCCCTCAAGTTTAAAGACCCAGTTCAGAAATGGGCATCTGAGATGAATACACACTTCTCAGAGGGTGAAATTAAAGAAGCAAATAAATATATGAAAAAATGCTCCACATCGCTAGCCATCCCTGAAATGCAAGTTAAAACAACACTGAGATACCATCTCTCTCCAGAAAGAATGGCTATCATAAGGAAATCAACCAACAACAAATGTTGGAGAGGTTGTGGGGAAAAGGGAACTCTTCTCCACTGCTGGTGGGAATGACCATTGTGAAGGTCAGTGTGGGGACTCCTCAAAAGAGTAGGACTGGCAATCCCATTCAAGCCAGCTATCCCCCTACTGAAAATTTTCCCAGAGGAACTGAAAACATTGTATCATAGTGATATATGTGTACCTATGTTTATAGCAGCACAATGTGTGACAGCAAAATCTTGGAAACAACCAAGATGTCCATCACATGAGGAATGGTTGAAAAAGATGTGGTATTTCTATATAATAGAGTATTACTCAGCTATAAAGAAAGATAACCTTGAAACATTTATATTGAAGTGGATGCCACTTAAACATATACTCATAAGTGAAATAAACCAGAACACATGAGTAAATATTGTATAGTCTCCCTGGTATAAGTGAAAAAAGAAATACAAATAAAAATGTATAACAACAACTAAAAAGAATTTAGTCAGATAGTTAGGGCAAACTGAATGGCTAATGCTGCAGGGTACTAATCATCTTTTCTTCTGGATGGTTAACAACCTAAGCTCAGAGATCAAAGTTGGAGAAATAGAAGACTCACAAGGCCAGCCAACATTTTGGCCCTAGCCTTTCAAGGTCAGCGAAGACTCAGGACATAGGAGAACCTGTACTGTAACATCATGAAACTCAGTTGTGCCCCAAATTTTCTGAACAAGGAGATTATGGAGCCACGGAAGAAAGAGATTGACGATCTGTAGTTTGCCTGGGGAGAGTCACATGGAGAGAAAACTTTCGCCCAAGTTCTCACAGAGAGCAAACTGGTCAAGCATTGGCCATGACTCATCTAAATGGATGACACAGACAAAGGATCTACAGAGTAAGGTACACGATTACAAGATAAATCCTGAGGGAACTTCACTGACCTCAACAGAAACAAAAGCTACATCTTTTGGTATATAAGACTTGATCTATCTCGGTCTTAACCATCCAGCAGATAAGTATTGAAGTGAGGTATATGTGGGGCCATAATAATAATTGGAGCTGTAAATGGCTTCAGTCAACAACTTCTTCAGATAACTGCCTATTATTTTGGAATGCTGAACTGTGTTGGATTGTGTCGCCTAGTTCAGGCACATAAATTGGTTTGATGACAATGGAGTAATCATCTTTGTCAGGTCTAGACAAAAATAAAAATGGTACACAAGGGAAAAAATCATGATGTGTGTGTATAAACAGTACAGTTGGGATGGATATGCCGTGCTTCTGCATAATTCTGTGAGAAGCAGGATTTGCACTGGTAGTGGTTGGACAGGATATTATGCTGGCTTCTAAGTACTATGGACAACCACTAGGAAGATAACTAGAAATGATTGAATCTGTGATATAATTCAGTTATAAAAAATAAAATAAGTATATACCTACACTCTCTTAATTTACAGATTAGAGACATCTGCTATAATAATGTCTGTAAATGTAATACCATGTATGCAGCTTGTACAATACAAAACATTATGAAAACAGTTTGCAATGTATTAATTTTTAAAAAATCAAAAACAAATAAACAATATAAAAAAAAAAGAAAAGAAAGAAAAAACAGCACATTTTCTTTTGGTTTAAAAGTGTAATATAGGGGTCAGGGAGATGGCTCAGTGGAATAAGCACTTCCCTGGCAAGCTGAAGGGTCTGAGTTCAATCCCCAGTTCCACCACAAAAAGAAATAAATAAATAAAGTATAATATAGTTTTATCTGTGCTATTATTTTTTTTGTTTTTGTTTTTGTTTTTGTTTTTAAGACAGGGTGTTACTCTGTAGCACAAGGTAGCCTTGAACTTGCTTTTGTAGTCCAGGCTGGCCTCAAACTCAAGGCAATCCTCCTGCCTCTGCCTCCCAAGTGCTGGGATTACAGGTGTGTACCACCACACCCAGCTGACCTGTGCTTTATAAAATGCTTAAAAGTGGAAGAAATTAAGACCTTACTATAAGTGGGTGAGGTGATGGAGTCTCAAATTAAGATGTCATGCACCGTAGAAAATGTCTTATTAGGGGCCAGGGTTTAGTGGCACTTGGTCCTAAGTGTGATTCCCCAGTATCATTAAAAAAAAAAAAAAGGCTGAAGCAAAAGCCTGTCCAGGACCCCAAAAGGAAGAGTTCCCTTCTGAGTATTTTTCAGCCTGAGAGAGCAAGCAAAATCCCCGAGAGAGCTGAAGTCAGGAAGGGACCTGACCAGGATTATAAAAGGGACTCTTGTTGGTTAGGGGATTTTTACACAAGAATGATTCCATCTGAGCTGAGTTGTGACCAGCCATGGGGTCACAAGCACAACAAGGAGCCCAGGGTAGGCCCTCTACGCATGCGTGTGGAAGTGCTATTAACTGCGCCTTTAAACGGAATAAAGGCTTTCTCTAGAGATGTGTGAACCCATTACTTCTGAGCAGGAGAGCCTGCCAATCTAAGGAGGCCTTTGTCTGAGCCTCCTGGCCGGCTCTTTCCCTGCCCAACTCCTGGCTGCAGACCACTGTCAGAACTCCATCTGCACTCACCTCCCCTGGGCCAGCTTCTCCAAGGGATCCCCTCCCCTTTCCCAGGGGTCTCAGCATTGTGTTTTGCAGAAACTGATTGCTGAGGTCATGGGAAAATGACCAACCCTGAGACTGAAGACCGAGGCCCTGCCCATAGCAGAGGCTTGCAGCCCACTCTCACCCAGTTCTCGCTTCTCCCACTTCCTCCCCCCACACCCACCCTGCAGGCGCTGGTGGATAGGGCTTGGCCCTCCTGCTGCATCCCGGCTTTGTTGCCACAGTTTCTCAGTGCTGGGCCTCCTGCTCCCACTGTTCTCCTTCGACTGCTGATTTGACACAATCATTTCAACCTACACACAGCAAAATTTCTTTCCTTATCTCATAATTTTTGAGAAATATTCCACCCTTGTGCGTTACATCGTCACAGCCCCGCCTGAGGCTGCATGCTGTGGCTTTGCACTGTGTGGCTCTGAACACAGGCGCCAACACCTTTCTTTGTACACTGATCAGCACACAGGGGCATTTCTCGAGGGGTGGTCAGCCAGAGAAACCAGGGTGTGGTGCTATCTGCCAAGTGTATACACCAGCATATGCATGGGGACTCCTTTGACCGGCCTTTGTCCAGAGTTGACTTCTCACTACAAAAAAAAAAAAAAAAAAAAAAGATAGCTTTCAGTTTGATAAGAAATTTGAACACTACATGTTCTGCACCCAGAATGTCACTTGAAAACCAATACCCAAAACCAGCCTCCAGCCTTGACCTTCTGCGGCTGCCTTCCTTCTCGGCCCAACTAGGCAGAGATGCCCAAGGTTGGAGCTAAGCGCGCGGCCCCAGCTCTGGCCCCCACACCTCTCTGTCCCTCCCAGACAGGGCAGACCATGCGGCTGCGCACAACCTGAGAGCGCTCGGGAGCACCTGATGAGTTCCGGAGGACAAGTTTACATCAGAGAACAAGTCATAAAGAAATCAAGCCCCTGCATCTCTGGACGGGCATCAAGAATGAAAAAGTCCCTTAAAGACTTCTCCAAATACAGCTTCTCTAACTGCAGTGGAACACCCATCTCTGACAAAACAAAACAAAAAGGGGGGATATGTTGGGAACCGGAGAAGATAGCCAATTGATCAGATGTGTGTAGGCAGGACTGGGCCTCGCGCCTAATGCAGACAGGCTGCCCGGGTCCTCCGATGAACATCCTGTCTGGCCAAAGTCGTTGCTGAGCAACCTTGTGTTAAATGTTACTAACTGCAAAAGTATAAATAAAGGACCATTTTCGTTGTGGGGAAAATAAAAAGTGAGCGGATGTGTCGTGTCCAGGAACCCTGGAGGGGCATGCTGCGCCTGCTGCTCCCAGGAAGAAGGCCTCAGTGCTCACCATTCCACCACTCCACCACGGGGAGGAAAGGGCGCAGACTCCCACTGAACTGCAGCTGGGATACTGACCCACTTTGTTTTCAAAAGGGGAAGGGTGAGCGAGAAGGGCCTGAGGACCCCTCGTGGGCAATCGAGGTACAGCACCCCAGAAGTGGCTTTGGAGACCCAAGCAGGACAACGGCTTGTCTCTGAGATGGGATTGTGTAGAGCTTCAGGGCAACGCACCCTCGAGGGAGCAGATGATGGTGCAGGGGTGGGAAGGTGCACACTGCTGGCAGGGGACAGCATGTGTGCAGCCGAGGACACAGAGGCAGGATGGTGACCTAGGCCTGGCAGGTCCTTTCCCAGATACTCCCTAAAGGAAGTGACATCGAAAAGCTATCTGAATGGCACTGTGCACCACCAGAATGCAGGCAGGGCCCCTGTGTCGTGGGCAGAAGAGTGGGCAGGGAGACCCCCATCACATAAACGGACGCTCCCCACAGGCCGAAAGTGCGTCTGCTACCAGCCACAGCCAGGTGGACTTGGAGCATAGACCAGGGGCAGAAAGAAAACCACACAGAAAGAGTCTGAAAGACCGACATGGAGACGGGGGCCAAGAGGTAAGAGAGTGCTCAGCAGGGCAGGCAGGGAGGCGGAGGGCACAGGTCAGAGGCCGCCAGGTGACAGGTCTAGCCGATGCAGGAACATTAGCCTTACGGACAGTTAATGGCACCCTTGCTGAATACGCAGATCATTTGTTCCTGCCACTGGAGGGGTAGCAGGGCAATGAGTGGCAGTGGGAGATGGGGGACCGGCCATCTGCATCACAGTAGGAGCCCTCCACAGCCCAGCACAGCTGCACACCGCTGCCACCAGCTGCTTAGGAGGTGAGGCAGGAGGATCCCAAGTCTGAGTCAGCCTGGGCAACTCAGAGGGACTCTATCTCAAAATAAAATTTAAATTTAAAAGAGCTGGGGCCGCAGTTTATTCGTAGAGTGCGGCTAGAATGACTGGGGCCCTGGGTGGATCAGCCACCAGAGCGTGCACGCACTCTGCTATCTAAGGAGCTCGCAGCCCAGGTAGCGTACCCTAAATACGCACAGCAACATCTATGTTTAGAAGAAGCCCGCACGCCGCCTTATTTAAAGCCCTTTCCACCCACGCATTGACCGAGGGTTTTTGCTATAATTTATGCGGCGTTTCCCAGCTCCGAAACGGGAGCTAATGAAGGGCTGTGCCATCACAGTGCGTTCTGGCTTCCTCTGTGTCGCGGAAGGTGACATCAGGCTGTCTAGGCACACAGCCTGTGGGCTCTGGGCTCATCCTTGGTGCGGACCATTATCACCAGCTGTAAATGCATCACTCCGGGGCTGACAGCCATTGGATGCCATCAGCACCATGCTCTCCATGGACCCTTCATGAGCCAGCAGAGAGCAGCAGGCTGAGCGAGCCACTTTCCCATTATGGCACATGACGACCTCATTACCAATGTGACTTCTGTCGCATCTAAAGCTAACTAACCCCATGGTCCACAAGAGGAGCCCTGGTTTAGCAGAGGTGTGGAGTGGGTGTCAGGGCTGTGGTGGGCTCTCCTCCATGACAGGCCAGAGCCCGGCCACACTGCAGCAGAGATGCCATCATGGCATCCAGGACTTGACTGACAGGGACCCTGGGGCCAGTGGCTGCTCCAGGCAGGCAGAGGACACCGCCAGGCCACAAAGCTCATCAGGGACACAGAGAACAGGGCTGGCCAAAGAGCATGTGGTGCAGCCAGATAGGGTGCTGGCCAGAGGCAGGTGGGAGGTGGGGCAGAGCCACAGATTCTGTCTCTTCGTTCCCAACCCCAAACTTGGAGAACTTGTCACAGTCAGACCTCAGGGTCAGGAAATTTTCAAGCATCCCATGTCTCTCACGGCGCTCCAAGGGAGGGAGTGTCCTATCACCTAAGCATACCCTCCCCACCTTCCAGGGAGGCAGTCCCAGAATTTCCCAGACCAAACCCTCCCAGAAGTCCAGGAAGAGGAGTCCCATACCACCAGAACTGCAGACCTCCAGAGGCCCAGCCCAGCTGGAGGAAGCTGGGATTTGGGTGCTCTTCCACAGGGTCCTGCTCCACCTGGCTGGAGCTCAGGCCACCCAGTTTGCCGCACCCTCTCCCCCACCATGGGACAATGATAGAGGTGCCAAAAATACACTGCTCAGACACCACCTCAGGAATTTGGGGCCACAGGAGGGCTCTGCCATGGAGCAGGGCCTCAGGTGGCCTAGAGGCAAGGTATGAGCTGCCCAGGGCTGCAGGGCCACAGACACAGGGTCAGGCTCCAGGTGAGCCGCTTACTCCTCACAGTGACCCCTCCAGCTCCCCCTCAGCCCAGGTCTCCAGGACCAGTGCTAATTGAGCCCCATGCGCACAGCCCCTTGGCTCCCAGCCAGTCTCAGGGGCCTCTTGTCAGGGAGGACACTGGGACCTGGTGTCATGGGACAGGTAAGTGCCAGGTAGGAGCACAGAGAGTGCCTGCGCTGTGTAGGCTCCTCAGGGAGCCTACACAGTGCAGGCAGGGCAGGGGCCCAGCTATGAAGGGATGTGCCCACCCCATGGCATCACCATATCTCCAGGCTCAGGGTGTAGCCATCGAGGTCCCTGGTGCCACCCCAGGCAGACAGCAGTGGGGAGCGCAGCCTCTCCCCTCTGCTCCCAGACTGACTGAGCCAGGCAGGTGAGGAGGTCTGCTACAGTGTCAGCTACCCCAACCACAATAGTCTTTGCAGGCTGCAGTAGTCGCAGCCAGAAAGCAGGCCCTGCAGGGAGGGGAGGCTGAGATGCTAGCAGTTCCCCTCTGCATGGCCACAGACTCTGTGGGGACCAGGGGCCTGGGGCAGAGAGAGGAAGTCAAGGAACAGTGAGTACACCAAGCTGCGCAAGCACCTGCATGTCCAAGCCAGGACAACTGGGCTCTGAGCAGGTCTCGGACAGGTCACATTGGGTCCTGTCCTGCGGCCCCTGGTGTCCAGCTCACTGAGGCACAGGGGCCCTGTAGGGCACTGAAATGTGGGTGGGGCCGGTGTGGGGCTCACTGGAGACTGAGCCCCTGGTGGAATCTCCATAGCAGGAGAGATGGAGGGGCCCCGAGGCAACCTGCACTCCCCCAGCCCCTGTCTGCTCTTCCCAGCCCTCAGCAGGGCACAGCACACTGGCAGGCAGAGCCCCTCATCCCCTCTGGATCCAGGGCCTCCCTCCTGCCCGGCTACACCAGGGAGAGTTCTTTGATCACAATGGCACCAGAGTTAGGAACGGTCAGGGAGCAGGAGGGCAGGCACAGGGATATCATCAGGGAGAAGCCTCAGAGCCTTGCGCAGCCTCCAGCTCCCTGTGATCAGCAGTTGGGAGCAGCCAGGGCATCTGGGTTAAATCACTGCCTCGTCCCAGCCTGTCTCCAGCCCCAAGGGTCACAGCCCTCACTTTCAGAGGCAGCATTAGCTTGCCCAGCACACTGCAGAGGTAGGTGACACTCACCCTGGGGCGATGTTTCTCTGTTATCCTGTTTGTCAGGAATTTCTCAAGAGTTAAAATTAAACCAAAGAGCAGCCAGGCATGGTGGCACACACCTGTAATCCCAACACTCAGAAGACTGAAGCAGAAGGATGATTGGGAGTTCAAGACCAGTCTGGGCTGCAAAGTGAGATCAAGATGAGCCTGAACTGCATGGTAAGACCCTGTCTCAAAAAGGCAAAAAAAAAAAAATTAAACCATGAAGGAAAAGGACCCTTGGGACAGAGGCAGTGCGGGCCCACAGGATGTGCATTGAGGCGACCCCAGGTGAGGGCAGCCAGCCCCCTGGAAGGGGCTGCGTGGTCCGCTCAGGGAAGCAGCACCTGCCAGTCCCACACATATACTCACAGACAGGCAGGCCTGGCATGGGGAGCTGAGCCAAATTTCAGATTAAGGAACCAACCCTTTGGGCAAGGCAGGAAAGGCCCAAAGCCCCACAGGCTGGCAGCTGAGGCTCACAGCTGAGTTAGCGTCCCTTTTGTGGGTGGATCAGGAAAAGGACAGCCCAGCAGACCCTGGGGGCTTGACAGCAGTGTCAGCAATGGACCAGGACATACAGGTGGGAATGCACACCAGCTGCCGGAGCACTCTGGGAGGTCCAGCCCTGGCAAGCTAGTGCCCTAATGGGACTCTGTCAATAAATAAATAAATGAATAAACTATTAAAAGAGAAGGTCTGAGGATGTGGCTCACTGTAAAGACCCCAGGTTCTATGACACCCAGTGTAGCAAAATAAAAAAGAAGAGGCACTTCCAAGATGAGCCCAAGGCTGGAGGCTGTGCTGGGTGTGTGAGCCCACAGGTGTGGGGGCCCTCGGCTTGGGCTGGGACGAAGGCTCCACACACTGGCGAGTGAAAGGCAGGAGACTCCTCCAAAGCCACTGCTGCAGGAATTCAACGAGGGCTCCTGAAAGAGGGGGTGCAGCGCATGGGGCTCAGGAGGAGAAGCAAGACAGAGGCTGCAGAGCACTGGGCACCGTGTGTAGCTGGGCACTGAAGGACGGTCCTGCCCTCAGGAAATACTCCTCTGGCCACAGAGCCCCACTCCATGCCTGCTGAGCAACTATTGTCCAAAACCAGCTAAACACCAGCAGGGATGCGGACAAGCTCTGCTGCCACCCACTGGGGACATGAGCAGGACAGAGGCACCTGAGCACCTCAGGGCAGAACTGACTGCTCCTGGCCACAGCCCCACATCCAGTGTACCGGCCAGAGAGAAGGCCCCTGCACACAGCAGGTACTGCAGCACCACATACAATAGCTCCAAAGTGGACTGGCCAGCCCAGGGCCTCAATGGGAATGGATGAAGATCATGAGCTGATGCAGCCTGGAGCAGCATTCAGGCATAAAGAAGGTGAAAGCAGGCCAATTACAGCAACATTACAGCTGAAGGCCACTTGGGGCCCTCACACATTTGTGCCCTTCCCTCCAGTCCTCTCCCCTGTGAGAAAGACCACTCCCCACTTCCTGTCAGCCTCCTTCTTTTGCTCTTTATACTATAGGTTTCTCAGATAAGAGAAACCTCACACTGTCTGAGTTGTAGGTCAGGTTCAGCTCTCTCCTGTGATGCTCTCGACTCCCACTGGCACTACCCATGAGCAGAGAGCAACCCGCACCGCACAAGCTTTCTCCTTAAATCACTTCACAGGCTGTGGAGAGGGTCAATGGTGGCATCTTCACTGGGAGCTTTGGAAACATTGTAGCAAGCAGTACTCAGCCTTGAAACCCCAGAAGGGAAGGAGAGGTACAGCCCCATGCCTGCAGATCTGAGCTGCCTGCACCCGCAGCTGACAAAGGACCTCTGTAGAAAGATGCCACAAAAGCTGCAATCTAGGTGCTCAGGAGGCTGAGCAGGAGGACTGCTGTGAATTCAAGTTCACCCTGGACTACACAGAGGGACCCTGCCTTGAAAGAGAAAAGAAGGTGCCGCAAATACACGGGGGCAGCGGAGGGGTCCAGAATTAGATCACTTGGTCCTCCCAAGATTAGAGCTGACAGTAGCTCTCCAACACCAACCAGGGTAAGAAGAATGCAGACTCTGACCAACCTCAGCTGCTTTCCCGGGAGCACAGCTGCCTCCTGCACCTGAGGGTCCATGCAGCAGGGCCTCACTCAGGGTGGTAGCCAGGCCAGGAGTGGGTGTCATGTGTCTCAGCTGCTCACTCCAGGTATGCAAAGATCTGGAGCTGTGCTGTTTACACTGCTGACATGCATGGCCCAGCTTGAAGGTGTGAGGACCAATGGGTGTGGCCTGGGGTTGAGCCTTGCCACAGGCCGGATGCCAGCTGGGCCAGTGGGGTGGCTGCATTCAAAGCCCCTGCTTACTGAGCCCTGGTGCTGGGTGTCACCACCACCCCCAAGGCGAGAAAATGCCAGGGGCTGAGAAGCACTGCAGGTGGCATCACCCACACAGAGAGCTTTTGCCCCCCACTGTCCCCACCAGTGCCAGAATCTGCATCAGCAGCAAGTGCTTCCTCCCACTTTCAACAACGGGGATGAAATGCTGAAGCTTGGGAGAATGGAGAGGCTCAGAGGAATCACAGAGTGGGCAGGGAGGTCAGGTCCCAGGCTGGGCAGGTGGAGTCTACACCAGGGACAGTTGCCCACACCTCAGCAGGTTCTCACCCAGTGTGTCTAACCCTTCACAGGGGCCTGAGATGCCACACCATGAGGAGAGACAACCATAGCCTCCTGGAGCGGCCTCCTTGGGACTTCGTCCTTCTGGGCATCTCTGACCACCCATGGCTGGAGCTGCCTCTCTTCGCAGTGCTCCTGGTGTCTTACATCCTGGCCATGCTGGGGAACATCTCCATCATCCTGCTCTCCCGGTTGGACCCTCGCCTGGGCAGCCCCATGTACGTCTTCCTCAGCCACCTGTCCTTCCTGGACCTCTGCTACACCACCACCACGGTGCCGCAGATGCTTGTCAACATGGGCACGCCCTACAAGACCATCAGCTTCGGCGGTTGCTCGGTGCAATATGCCATCTTTCACTGGCTGGGCTGCACGGAGTGTGTGGTGCTGGCCGCCATGGCCCTGGACCGCTATGTAGCCATCTGCCGGCCCCTGCGCTACACTTTGATCATGGACGGCACGCTCTGCCGGCGCCTGGTGGCCCTGGCCTGGCTCAGCGGCTTCGGCAACTCCCTGGTGCAGGTGGCACTGACGGTGCAGCTGCCCTTCTGTGGGCAGCACGTGCTGAACAACTTCTTCTGTGAGGTGCCAGCCATGATCAAGCTGTCGTGCGCCGACACGGCTGTGAACGACACCACGCTGGCAGTGCTGGTGGCCTTCTTCGTGCTGGTGCCCCTGGCTCTCATCCTGTTGTCCTATGGCCTCATTGCCCACGCCGTGCTCAGGATCCGGGCCTCCTCGGGCCGGCACAAGGCCCTGGGGACCTGCTCATCCCATCTGGCTGTGGTGTCCCTCTTCTACCTGCCCGCCATCTACATGTACCTGCAGCCGCCCTCCCGCTACTCGCAGGAGCAGGGCAAATTCATCTCCCTCTTCTACTCCATTATCACCCCCACCCTCAACCCCTTCATCTACACACTGAGGAACAAGGACGTAAAGAGCGCCCTCTGGAGGCTCCTGGCCCGAACCTGCCGGCTCTGAGGTCTCCGAGCTGCTGTCATCAGGTGCGAATGCATGGGGCCCAGTGTGCCGCAGGGATTTCGCAGCCATGCAGTAAAATGGTGGACCGCCCACCCACCCCTCCCCTCCTGTGCAGTCACAGCACCTGAGAGCCCTGTCTGGGCAAGGTGGCTCCCAAGGGCAGCACACCAAGCCGGGTGTTCCCAACAACTGCTCCTGGCCGCTGCTCAGTGGCGCCTTCTGGTCTCACCCTAATCCTCCACTCTCTCCCTTCTCCCTCCTCCTAGGCGTCTTCTGCTTTTCCCCCTCTTCTGTTTCCAAGCTTCTTTCTCTCTTCCCTGTTTCTCCAAGCTCACTGAATGTGACTCTGCAATGGATCTCATTTACAATAAACGGGTGTTCTCAAGGGTTTAAATCTCCATAAGGTTAGTGCGACTTTTTCAAAGTATGCCAAGAATGGAGCGGTCGCTTCTTCTTTTGTGAAATAGATGATGCTGTTCTCTCTTGGTCCCCTTCTGTAGAAAGGTCTCCCCTGAGCTCTGCCTGAGCTCGAGCACTGGTAGAACTACAACAGGGGAGCTCTGCCGGGTTCCACGGTACAAATGAATATAGTATAAGCTATTATCTTTAGAAAGATACTATAAGAGCACTTAATATTATGGACAATAGAAACTGCTAATAAAAAGCTCAAAGCTGGAGTGCAGCTAGGGCAGGGCACTCTCAGCAATGGGAAGCCCCAGTTGCCCTCAGCACACCACACACACACACACACACAGAGGCACACAGGCACACACACACACACACACACGGTGCAAGGTAGTAAGAACAGCTGACCTTTGTAGACAGCTTCCGAGAGGACAGCAATGTGTGAGTGCCCCGCTGGTGTGAGAGCTGCACTGCCAGAGCCTGCACCAGTGTGGCCAGGGTCCCCCTCAACCCAGGGGTCCGTGGGAGCTGAGGCCCACCACGCCCTTGCTGGTGCCTGCTCTAGAGCCTGACATGGGGTTCTCATGCCTTGTGCCCGCATTTCCTCCTCCATGTTACCGATGCATTTCTGTGTGCTTTGACTGCTTCTCGTGGCCCTGGACATGCCAGACAGTAACAGAGCCAGTCTGGAAAACCACAGTAGACAGAAAGGAAAATGAGGCAGAGAAGAAAATGAAGGAAGGCATTCTGGGGGCAAAGGAAAAGGAATTCAAACCACAATGCTATAAGATTATTTGAGAAATATAAACAAATAATTACTTCCCAGGGTGCCAGGGCCACAGAGGGTTTTCTTGACAGTCATGCAACACGTGCAGAATTTCCTAGCAGGAGAGACAGGGGACAGGCTGCAGTTTTGCAGAGGTGGCCTCAGGCCATCACCACTGAATAAAGCAGTGTGACAAGGTCAGGGAGGCAGACGCATCCAGCAGAAAAAGCCACTGCACTCCGGGAGATGTGGGACCTGGGAAGATGCTTCTTCAGAAGCTCCCATACCTCCCAAACCCGGGGAGGGGCATTTGAATAACTAGCTGAAGAGGTGGCAGAGAACCGTAGATGAGCCTTTAGAGTGAGCTTTTGGCGACACCATGTGGACACCTCGGGCCACTGCAGTTCGCCTCTGCTGCAGGGGACCTGTGGTGTCCCGGAAATATGAGGGGGAGACTTAACAGACCCCACAAGCCCCACTGTTGCGGAACCAGCAGTTAGGGCACACCCGCCACCCTCAGGGAATGAGCCCCGGAACCACACAGGCTCCCGCCAGGCTGTGAGTCCCAGCGGTTTGCAAAAGGCAAACTCCTGCTCCTGTGTTGCCTCCATTATCCAAGATGTGGACAGCAGCCATGAGAGTCACGAGAAGGAAGAGGTGGGAGTATGACGCGATCACAGGGAAACAGGTGTCCCAGGCATCATCGATAAAGGGAAGTTTGAGAATTTTCGGACAAAGTTTCAAAACAGTCATCATGGAAATGTACAGCATGATGCATGAACAAAATGAGAGTTCTAAAGATACAGAAAATATAAAAAAGAACCAAATAAGTTTGGAACAAATTGCATAATTCATTAGAGGGACCCAAAAAAGACAGGATCAAACACATGACAGATTCAATGAACCTGAAGTCAAAGGCATCTAAAATTAAGCATTGAGGAAAATGAGGATTAGAAAGAAACAAGAGGGCCTGGGGTGCTTCAGGATGCCACAGTAACCTGTGCTATAAAACTAACCAGAAAATCAGAGAAAATGCTAGAAGCTCACATAATCAGGAAACAGCCCCAAATTTCCCAAAACTGGCATAGGAAGTGGACAAGATCCCAAAAAGTGCAATGAATCTCATTACACAAATCCCAAAAGGTCTACATTTAAAAGTAATATGCTCACGTGGTCAAAGGCAAAGCAAAGGATCCTGAAAGAAGCTAAGGAAAAGAGATTCCCTGTGCACAAAGGAGCCATGTGATTCTTCCAACAAATTTCCCAGAAGACATTGCAGGCCAGAAGGAGTGGTACAGTGCACTCCAAGTTCTGAGAGGAAAAACGCCCAGAGGAATCCAATATCCAACAAAACTGTCCTTGGAAATGAATGAAAGGCTAAAACTTTCCCCACTGGGTGTGCCAGCACACACCTATGGCCAGCACTTAGGAGCCTGAGACAGGAAGACCACTGAGTTTAAGGCCATAAAGTGAAACCCTGTATCAAAAAGACCTTACATGAAAGGAAAACCAGGGAGGATTCCTCAACACTAGTTCAACCTTCCAGGAAATGTCAGAGGGCTACTCAAAGCTGAAAGAAAATAAAGGCCACGCAGCAGCCAAAGAAGCATGCAAAAGGAAAGAGGTAAATAGAAAAATGCAGAATAGAGCACAGTTCAGTGGTGGCATGCTGACTACTCTCAATTCTGGACAGAAGCTAAAAGACAAAAGCACAAAAGAACATAAATAAGAAATATTAAAAGATATAACAAAGTAAAAAATAAAACTTTAATTTAATAAAGATATGATTTGTGACATCAAAAACCCAAGATGTTGGAACAGAATTATAGTGCAAACTTTTGTATGCAAGTCAGTTTAATTTCTGTCTCCTGTGTCCCAAATTTTCTGATCAAGGAGATTATGGGGACACAGAGGATGATGTAGAGTGTGCCTAAGGAGAGTCACATGGAGAGAAAACATTCTCTCAGGCTTCCACAGAGAGCAAATTGGTCAAGCAATGGCCGTGACTCATCCACAAGGCTGACACGGACAAAGGATCTACAAAGTGCAGTACAGGGTTACAGGATAAATCCTGTGGGAACTTGACTCACCTTATCAGATACAAAAGTTACACTTCTCGATATATAGTTCTCGCTTTATCTTGGTCTTAGCCATCCAGCAGAAAAGTATAAAAATGAGGTATATAAAGTAAAGCCATATCAATATGTTGAGTTGTGAAAGGCTCAAGTCAATAATTTCTGCGGATAACCCACTACTATTGTGGACTGCTGGACTATGCTGAATTGTTTTGCTGAATTCATGCACCTATAGATGCCAATGGAATACCCATCTCTGATAGGACTAAACAAAAAAAGGGGATACAAAGGAAGGACCATTTTGTATTTGTATATAAAGAATAGTTAGGATAGATATACAGCTACCTTTGCTTAATTCACTGAGTAGAGTAGAAAGATTTGTACTAATAGTGTATGGACAGTATATCCTGTCTGCTTCTTGTACTATGGATAACCACTAAGAAGATAACAATGTACAATGCATTAATTATTGAAACTATCCTATTAATCAGTTTTGATACTGTCTCATTGCTATTTGTTTCTCAATAAAATAAAAAATAAAAAATGTTCTGGAGGGATAAAAAATAAATAAATAAAATTTATTGCATAATAGAAACTGAAAAAATAATAATTTCTGCCTCCTTCAAAATAGATTGCTAATCACTCAGAGAGGGTTTGTGTAATCCCCACTGTGACTGCAAAGACAATGCTTTTGGGTGGTACCTGAGAGAAAGATGTCAGTGCCTGTCAGCGTAATAAATGAGTAAAGCCCAAGAGAAGGTGCAAGGGACACAGAGCTGCCACATCTGATCAGTCACACCCCTCAGCTATTGCAGGCTGGTCAGGCCCACAACCTCCCAAACGAGTGGATGGCGAAGGCTTAACTAGATGAGAAGGTGGTACAATTTAGGGCTCTAGGATATTCAAAAACAGCTTTCTAGATTCTCTGGTTTCTGACTGAGAATTTTTCTGGGCAGCTCATATTTATTTGGTTTTTAAACAAAGGAAGAAGATACTGAAGAAAACGCAGGAATCTAGCAGGACCTTGGGAACTATTTTCCAAAGTAGCAAATTATGCCAAGCTGAAGACTGCCTTATCTTTAGGTTGACGTTTAAGGTAGCAGTGTGCAGTCTTCTCTCAGTTGGTTGGGGTGGGAGCCTCAGCTCTGGCCTTATCTTGTCCTCTGAGGTGTCCCAGCTTCCCAGGCCAATACAGGCCTCAGCAGGACTGTGACTCACAGAGGTTCACTTACTATGATTCAGCTGCCCACCTCCAGACAAGAGCTGAAGCCTCAGGCAAACTCACAGGTAAACATGAAAAGCCATTTGGTGACTATTTTTTCCCATAATTTCATTGAAAAACAAATATCAATGAGACAGTTTCAAATCAAATTAGTAGGACAGTTTCAATAATTAATACATTGCATATAGTTTTCTTAGTGGTTATTTGTTGTACAAAATGCAGACATGATATTCTATTTACAAACACTATTAGAACAGATCCCTCTATTCATTGAATCAAGAGAATGTAGCTGTATATCTATCTT
>PVKA01037118.1:0-21249 GCA_004027165.1 Ctenomys sociabilis | reverse complement strand
CCACGCATTCCTATGGAAACAGAGGTTATTGCACCTAACGTATGGAGGTTTCTTGAAGACGTGATTTCCTGTGCTCCGCGATGTTTGTTTGTAAGAGTGAGTTCTGAATAGAGAACAGCAAGCTTAGCTCCAACTTCTTTGGGAAGCAGGGCACTGCAATGCCTGTTCCCGCATATAGCGAAATACAGCAATTTGCCCTATGTGTCACTTTGCTTTCCAAACCAATTCCCAAGTGTGCACTGCTGTGAGTGTTACAACTCGTTCAGTCTCTTGAGAGAAAGTATATGTGAAGTTGTTGGCTTTCGAGTTCTTATTGAACAAGAGATACAGGCACATGTTTTCTTTCCCATGCATTCCTATGGAAACAGAGGGTATTGCACTTAGTACGTATGAAGGTTTCTTCAACATGTGATTTTCTCTGCTCCATGATGCTTGTTTCTAAGATTGATTTCTCAATGGAGAACAGCCAGCTGAGCTCCAGCTTCTTTGGGAAGCAGGGCACTGCAATGCCTGTTCCCACATATAGCCAAATACAGCAATATGGTCTATGTGTCACTGTGGTTTCGAAATCACTTCCCAAGTGTGCAGTGTTATGAGTGCTGGAACTCGTTTAGTGTCTTGAGAGAAAGTATATGCGAAATTGTTGGCTTTCCAGTTCTTAATGCACAAGAGATACAGGTACATGTTTTCTGTCCCATGCATTCCTAGGGCAACAGAGGGTATTGCACCTAGCACGTATGCAGGTTTCTTCAAGATGTGATTTCTTGTGCTCCATCATATTTGTTTCTAAGAGTGAGTTCTGAATAGAGAATCGCCAGCTGGGCTCCAGCTTCTTTGTGAAGCAGGGCACTGCAATGCCTGTTCCCGCATATGGATAGCGAAATACAGCAATTTGGTCTATGTTTCACTTTGGTTTCCAAACCAGTTCCCACGTGTGCAGTGTTGTGACCGTTGCAACTTGTTCAGTCTGCTAAGAGAAAGTACATGCCAAATTGTTGGCTTTCTAGTTACTGGTGCACAAGAGATAATGGCACATGTTTTGTGTCTCATGCATTCCTGTGGGAACAGTGGTTATTGCACCTAGTACATATGCAGGTTTCTTCAAGATGTGATTTCTTGTGCTCCACGATGTTTGTCTCTAAGAGTGAGTTCTGAATAGAGAACAGACAGCTGAGCTCGTGCTTCTTTGGGAAGCAGGGCACTGCATTGCCTGTTCCCGCATACAGCGAAATAAATAAGTTTGAGCCATGTGGCACTTTGGTTTTCAAACCAATTCCCAAGAGTGCAGAGTTTTGAGTGTTGCAACTCCTTCAATCTCTTGAGAGAAAGTATATGCGAAGTTGTTGTCTTTCGAGTTCATAGAGCATAAGAGATACCGGCACATGTTTTGTGTCCCATGAATTCCTATGGAAACAGAGGGTATTGCACCTAGTATGTATGCAGGTTTCTTCAACATGTGATTTCTTGTGCTCCACGATGTTTGTTTCTAAGAGTGAGTTCTGAATAGAGAACAGCTAGCTGAGCTCCAGCTTCTTTGGGAAGCAGGGCCCTGCAATGCCTGTTCACTCATATAGCGAAATACAGCAATTTTCCCTTTGTGTCACTTTGGTTTCCAAAGCAATTCCCAAGTGTGCAGTGTTGTGAGTGTTTCAACTCGTTCAGTCTGTTGAGAGAAAGTAAATGCGAAGTTGTTGGGTTTCCAGTTCTTAGTACACAAATGATACAGGCACATGTTTTCTGTCTCATGCATTTTTAGGGAAACAGAGGGTATTGCACTTAGTACGTATGCATGTTTCTTCAAGTTGTGATTTCTTGTGCTCCACGATGTTTGTTTCTAAGAGTGAGTTCTGAATAGAGAACGGCCAGCTGAGCTCCAGCTTCTTTGGGAAACAGGGCACTGCAGTGCCTTTTCCCGCATATAGTGAACTACATGAATTTGCCCTATGTGTCATTTTGGTTTCCAAACCAATTCCCAAGTGTGCAGTGTTCTGAGTGTTGCTACTCGTTCAGTCTGCTGAAAGAAAGTAAATGCGAAGTTGTTGGCTTTCCAGTTCTTATTGCAAAAGATGTATGGGCACATGTTTTCTGTGTCAGGCATTCCAATGGGAACAGAGCGTGTTGCACCTAGTACATAGGCAGGTTTCTTCAAAATGTAATTTTCTGTGCTCCACGCTGTTTGTTTCTAAGTGTGAGTTATGAGTTGACAACAGCCAGCTGAGCTCCAGCTTCTTTGGGAAGCAGGGCACTGCAATGCCTGTTCTCTCATATAGCCAAATACAGCAATTTGACCTAAATGTCACTTTGGTTTCCCAACCAATTCCCATGTGTGCAGTGTAGTGAGTGTTGCAACTTGTTCAATCTCTTCAGAGAAGGTATGTGCGAAGTTGTTGGCTTTGCAGTTCTTAATGCACAAGAGATACAGGCACATGTTTTCTGTCCCGTGTATTCCTTAGGAAACAGAAGTTATTGCACCTAGTTCGTATGCAGTTTTCTTGAAGTTGTGATTTCTTGTGCTCCACGATGTTTGTTTCTAAGATGAGTTCTGAATAGAGAACAACCAGCTCAGCTCCAGCTTCTTTGTGAAGCAGGGCACTGCAATGCCTGTTGCCGCATATAGCGAAATCCAGCCATTTGGCCTATGTGGCACTTTGGTTTACAAACCAATTCCCAAGTGTGCAGTGTTGTGAGTGTTTCAACTCGTTCAGTCTGTTGAGAGAAAGTAAATTCAAAGTTGTTGGCTTTCCAGTTCTCAGTGCACAAGAGATACAGGCATATGTTTTCTGTCTCATGCATTCCTATGGGAACAGAGGGTATTGCACCTAGTACTTATGCAGATTTCTTCAGGATGTGATTTTTTGTGCTCCATGATGTTTGTTTCTAAGAGTGAGTTCTGAATAGAGAACAGCCAGCTGAGCTCCAGCTTCTTTGGGAAAAAGGGCACTGCAATGCCTGTTCTCGCATATAGCGAAATACAGCAATTTGGCCTATGTTTCACTTTCGTTTCTAAACCAATTCCCAACTGTGCCGTGTTGTGAGTGTTGCAACTCGTTCAGTCTCTTGAGAGAAAGCATATGCGAAGTTTGTGGCTATCATGTTCTTAGTGCACAAAGATAGAGCACATATTTTCTGTCCCATGCATTCCTATGGGAACAGAGGTTATTGCACCTAGTACGTATGCAGGTTTCTTCAAGATGTTATTTCCTGTGCTCCACGATGTTTGTTTCTAAGAGTCAGTTCTACATGGTGAACAGACAGCTGAGCTCCAGCTTCTTTGGGCAGCAGAGCATTGCAGTGCCCATTTCCACCTATAACGAAACAAAGCAATCTTGCGAAAGTGCCACTTTGCATTCCAAAACACTTCACAATTGTGCCTTGTTTTGGTTTTGCAACTCGTTCAGTCTCCTTAGAGAAAGTACGTGCAAAGTTAGTAACTTTCCGGAACTTAGTGCACAAGAGAAACAGACACATGATTTTTCTCCCTTTCATTCCAATGGGAACTGAGGGAATAGCACCTAGTACGTATGCAGGTTTCTTCTAGTTGTGATTTGTTCTGCTCCACAATGTTTGTTTCTAAGAGTGAGTTCTGAATGGCAAACATACAGCTGAGTTCCAACTTCTTTTGGCAGCAGGGCACTGCAGTGCCTGTTTCTACCTGTAGCGAAACACAGCAATCTGGCTAAAGTGTCTCTTTGTTTTCCATAGCACTTCACAAGTGTGCATAATTGTTAGTGTTGCAACTCGTTCAGTCTCCTGAGAGAAAGTATGTGCGAAGTTGTTGCCTTTCCATTTCTCAGTGGAGAAGAGATACAAGGCATATGATTTCTCTCCCTTTCATTCCTATGGGAAATGAGGTTATAGCACCAAGTACTTATGCAGGTTTTTTCAAGTTGCGATTTGTTTTTCTCCAGGATGTTTATTTCTAAGAGTGAGTTCTGAATGGCAAACAGAAAGCTGAGCTCCAGCTTCTTTGGGAACCAGAGCACTGCAATGCCTGTTTCTACCTATAGGGAAGGAAGCACAGCTATCTGGGTAAAGTTTCAGTTTGGTTTACACACCACTTCAGAAGTGTGCAGCATTCTGTGTGTTGCACCTCTTTCAGTCTCCTGAGAGAAAATTTGTGCTAAGTTGGTTAGTTTTCATTTCTTAGTGCACAAGAGATAGACACCTGTTTTCTCTCCCATTCATTCTTATGGGAACTGAGGGTATAGCACCTAGTACGTATGCAGGATTTTTGAAGATGTGATTTCTTGGCTCCAAGATGTTTTTTTCTAAGAGTTCTGAATAGAGAATAGCCAGCTGAGTTCCAGCTTCTTTGGGAAACTGGGCACCGCAATGCCTTTTTACACCTAATGCGAAACACAGCAATCTGGCTAACGTGTCAGTTTGGATTGCACCTCATTCAATCTCCTGAGAGAAAGTGTGTGAGAAGTTGATGACTTTCTATTTCTTAGTACACAAGAGATACAGACACATGATTTCTCTCCCAGTCATTCCTGTGGGAACTGAGGGTATCGCTCCTAGTGTGTACTAAGGTTTCTTGGAAATGTGATATTTTGTGGTCCGCGCTGTTTTTTTGTAAGAGTGAGTTCTGAACAGAGCACAGCTAGGTGAGCTGCAGCTTCTCTTGGATACAGGGCACTGCAATGCTTGTTTCTGCATATAGTGAAATATAGCAATCTGGCTAAAGTGTCATTTTGCTTTCCAAACCACTTCACAAGTGTGGAGAGTTGTGAGTGTTTCAGCTCTTTTTGTCTGCTCAGATAAATCATCTGTGAAGTTCGTGAGTTTTCAGTTCTTAGTGCACAAGAGATAGAGAGTCAGGTTTTCTCTCCCTTTCACTTGTATGGGAACTGCAGGTATACACTTAGTACGTATGCAGGTTTCTTCCAGATGTGGTATCTTGGTCTCCAAGATGTTTGTTTCTAAGAATGAGTTCTCTCACTCTGAACTTAGAGATAGTAGCTATATAACTATGCTAATTTGTATATACATATGTTTTCAATACAAAGTGATCCTTCATTTATATTTTCCTTTTTTATTCTAGTTTTTTCCTAGATAAGTATTTCATTGCCATTCAAATATTGTAAGTGCCTGAATTCAGCAAAATAATCTGATATAGTGCAGTATTCTCTAACTGTAGTGTATTATCCGTAGGACTTGCAGTGTCAAAAGTTGTTGACTTTCACAGTTTAACATATTAATATGACTTTACTTTTTATACCTCATTATTATACTTTTGTGCTGGATGGTCAAGGGCAAGTTCTTTATAACAAAAAGTGTACTTTTGTATCTGACAGTGTCAGTCAGAATCCCTCAGGATTTACCCTGAAACCATGTACAGAAGTTTGTAGATCTTTTGTCAGAATAAAATTGAGATGTAAGTCTGTAGTGACTAGGCATCAAAACAGACCTGGAACTTTTCCTCTAGGTGGTTGGGTTATTGACTCTTCCTGGCTTTCTCAAGGTAATGAAACCTATTTAAAATATCCATCCATCATGTTTATTCTTAGGTATGTGGGTGCATTTGTTTGACCTTTTGATTTGAGGTCTGGCCCACAGCTGAGGCACTAGTTTCTCTCACAGGTAGAAGGCATGCTATCTTCCACATTGGCTCCTTCATGGGTCCCGCCCTGTGTGACTGCCTCTATTTCAATCCAACTTAGTTGTCTGTAGCAGTACTTTCTTCCGTTGACCTTGAGTTCTTCTCATATCTGCCCCCACCATATCTTACATTTCTAGAATTAAGGTACTGCACTTGAGAAACCACAAATTATGTTCTAGTACAGGCTTAAAAAAACTTGAAAAACTTTTCTTCAAGTGACCAAAACATAAGTCAGCTTCAACAGCTGGCACAAAACCCAGATGCACACTTCCACTCTGTTATTAATGATTGTCTCCTTGTTTCCCTGACTGGAAAAATACTCCAGGGATGGAAGGTCTTTAACCCCATCCACTTAGCATGGTCGCCTTCTAGCTCCAGTTCCACATTCTTCTGGCGTAGTCGCTCACTGTTGCAACAGCATCGTGCCCTTGTCTGGACATCACTTACTGGATTTAGGCAGTGAACACTGACAGAGAAAGATAAACAAAGATGTAAGACACAGAGAACATAGTTCTCTGAGGCTTACTTTTCTGAAATGGAGTAAAATGTCAAACTGACTCAAACCTGCAGAACAAGAAATTAGTTTTGCTGACTGTAGACGTTTGTTTCAGGCAAGCCAGATGTGATGACAGTGTGGCTGAGTAAGTGACTTTTATGTGATTGTCCCCTTAGATCTCCCTTGTGAGGTCCATTTCTGTGTGAGTGGAAAATATCTTGTTTTCAGAATGTTCCGGCTCCTTGGCATTAGAAGGTGTATCTGAACACACACTGACCAGTTGGATGCTGTAAGGAACTCCACAATAATAAATTTAAAAACTCTGTATAAAGAAGGAGCATTCTCCAACCTAACAATGGGTTTACTCTAAATATATATACATTTTCCTCTACAGACTAAAGTTAATTCACAACTATTATGGAAGGCAAGTGCATAATATGGCCAAAGTTTTCTTTCAAAAGACACACACACAAACATACAAACACACACACACACCAGAATAAAATAAATACTTCTCATCAAAAATAACATTCAGAGAAATCAAGTTGAAGACGAAAAGTATGCAATTGGGCAAGTAAAAATGCATCTAGAATACATAAGAAAATGATACAATCAAAGCATAACATATAGATAAAAGTAAAACCTAAAGTAAAAGAAAAGGTTTTTGGAGCACATTATAAAAAAAAAATATGGAAATTACTGATTAGCTTATGAGAAAGTGCTCAGTATTACTATCGTTAGGAGAGTGTCAATGCAAATCACAGTTAATAGCATTTTATTCTCATTAAAGACCTTGTAAAAGTTATAGTGTTGAATATAGATATATGTTGAAAAGCATGTGTAACAACTGGAAATGCAATATATATGTGCAATGTAAATTATTATAACCAATTTAAAAACCATATTGCAGTTCTAAGATCAATACTTTTCAAGCTGTTTAATGAAATTGAAGAAGATATATTTCCAGTATTATTCCTGGAAGCTATCACAATCCTATTCCAAACTTAGATACAGATTCAAACAAAATGACAATTGCAGACAAGTCTCTTTAAAAAATACAGATGAAATCTTCAAGAAAAGACTGATAAACAGAATACAATGAATCAATCAAACAAATTATACATGATTATCAAGTAGCCATATCCCAGAAATGGAAGAACAATTTAAAATATGTATATCAATAAATGTAACCTGTCACATGAAAAGAAGGAAAACAAATACATGATCAGCTCAATAGGAAAAAAATTGATTAAGTTTAATATCTTTTCCTAATAAAAACACTGATCAAAATAGGCTTAGAAAGAACATCTCAATCTGAGAAAAACTGTGTTTGACAAATCCACTGCTGATATTATATTTAATGGGGCAAAAGTAAAACCTTTCTCTCTGAAATCAAGGACAAGTCAAGAGGGGCCACTGTCACCCTTATGTCTCAACATACTATCAGCTGGACTAATTAAGCAAAAAAAAAAAAGAATTGAAAAAGATATGTATAGGAAGAAAGAAGTCAAATTATTATTTTCTGTAGATTAAATACTCCTCTATATAGGAGGCAACCCTAAATCCATAAAGACTCTTAGAATTAATAACCAAATTAAGTAATATAGCAGACTATATTACTATATAGTAATATAGTAATAAGTAAAATGTCAATGTACAAAATTCATGATGATACACTCACTGGCTATAACATTTTAGGTGAATGGATAAACCTGGAAAATATGTTCAATGAAACAAATGAAAAACACAAACTTCAATACAAAATAATAAGGAAAAATATGAAGAGTATAATAAAAGATATGTAGAAGGAAAAATGAGAAAGATCTCTTGTAAATGAGAATGGGTGTGTTGAAGAGGGGAGGGGTAAATAGTAGAATAAAGGTAACCATGGACAGGAAACTAATATCTCAATAATGTAATTTTTTAAAAATATATTTTAGTACAAGATCTATAGTGTCTCACTATGTAGATCGAACTTGTAGTGATCTGCCTGTGTTCAGCCTCCCAAGAGCTGGGAATATAGTCTTCAGTAATGTAAACATTGTCAATAAATGGCAAAGATTAGTACAATCAACAAGGTTAAAATGGAGCAAATGAATTTAGAGCAGGATGGAGTAGTTCATTGGAAAGGAAAGATTTATGAAGAAGCCAGCTGAGTTACAAACATGTGCTCATTCCTTCTCCTGGTGTGGCTATACCATTGCTTGCAACCCAGGTTATAGTTCTTTGGCTTACCTTGGAAGTAATTTGTTGCATTTGGAGACATAGTCTTTATTGTATCTTTTCAGCATTTACAGTGAAAATGAGTAGATTCTACAGAAACAAGTGTTAGGGAATAAACTCCAATAACTTAATTCTAGTAATCTTTTCTCTTGATGTACATCTATATTTCAAATGCTTAATGAAGTAACTACCATATAAAATTGGACATATTGATGTTCTCTAATTTATAATTTGCATTTTTTTCTTTGCGGTAGTGGGGATTCAACTCAGGACCCTGTGCTTGCCAGGCAAGTGCTTAGTCTACTGGCTATCTCCCATGCCCCTAAAATTTGCATTTTAATGGTTTAGATAATTACTGTTTTCAAATATTCATTGAGCGAATATTTAAGAATCTAACAGGAACATTGTTCTAATCATTTAGGAGTGAGCAGAGAATAGTCATTATGATTACAAAGCACATGTTTTATATGAAATATACCACAAATAAACAAAACAGTGAAATGAAAATGTTCTGCAATGTCATCCACTAACTTATGCAATGAAAAATAAATGGCACAAGGAGTTCCATAATAAGGTTTCAGTTTTTTAGAAGAAATAGGCATGGTATGTTCATCAAAACAGAAAGATAAAAGAAAAATGGGAGAATCACTCAGTTAAGCACGTATTTTATCCATCCTATTTATATTCTAGTCCACATTAATCTTGATTTTAAGTGTGCCTCTTTTGCTCATAAATTGCTTCAAAATAAACTAAATGTGAAAGACTCTAGGTGAGCTACACACTCCTCAGCTTACTGAAAGTAACACCACTCTTTCTTTTCTGAAGCTTTACCTGTATATTGGCTAAAGACAGTGAATTTGTTCCTGTGAGCCATTTACTGAATAAAAACTGTTTGGAAATGTAAGGATTGATTTGCTGATAGTAAGAGAAAATATGGTTAGAAAGTAAAACAGATGTTAATGAAGTTCTGGTTTAAGGAGAATGATTGTTCTTGCCGCTTCCATAATTATTATTATTGACTTTCACTTATATATTTGGTATAAGGTCTAACTTTGGAGCTTCAACTCACAGTGCTCCTCCTGTTTTCAGCCTCCTGGTACTACAGGCATGAGCTACCATGCCCAGACTCGTTCACCGGCTCAGCATGCCCTGGGGAGAAGGACTGACATGTCGTGTGGAACCAGATATCAAACCCTGGCCCCTATGCCTGACAAAGCAGGCACTTAGTCCGCTGAGCTAGCTCACAGGCCCTCTGCTTCCACAATTAAAGTCACCACTGTTTCATACATCTTGTACTGTCTGGTGAAGGGTCTTTATGTCACTCATTTCTCAATCCCTCCTGCCCTTTAGTTGCCCTTAACAATAGAAAGCTGTCAGCATGCAGAAGATAGACTAGATAGACTGTCTCAGTGTCAAAATAATTGGGGATGTACAGCAGCAACCTGGAAGCTCAAAGAGGCTCACAAGTGACAATGGCTAGGAGAGGAGGGTTGTGATCCTTCTTGAATAGACTGCTGAAGATGAAACTTACTATATGGGGATATTTTGAAAATATGAGTTATATCAAGAAAAAGCTTCTGAAAACATAATCATATACTGTAGGGCCAAGGTCTCAAACCCTTGTTGTTCCTTTCTCTCTCACTGGATGTGTTACTGAGACAGTCTCCGAGATTCGATGTCTTGTCTCACTTCTGTTGTCACTGTAGTTGTTCTAAACCAAGGGCCTGAATATAGCATTGATTGCTTTTTAATCTGGAAGAAAATCAGAGTTAAAATAACCTCATGAATCAATAATACTCAAAGCATATTTTTATGCCTCAGGACTTTAATATTAGCTTTCATGTCTATGGCCATTTTTAAGTGTTCCTTCATATAATCTAATTTCATTTTCATTTAAATATGACAATGAATATTCACAATTACTTACTATAGCAACCATTGTTGAAGAAGATTCAAATGCGATGGCAGGCATAGAGTTCACTTTGATACACCCACATCAAAACAGCTCGCGTGCAGACCACAAGTAGTTATTTTAAGGCTTTTGTGTCTTAAAGAGTAAAGAAATGTGTGATGAGTGAAACATGCCTTACATGAGCAGAAGTGAACAATCTCAGTCTTATAACCACCACCAAAAAAGGCCATGATGAGCATTTTTACATGGCAATGAAGATTATGTGTTATGGAGTATTTGGTTTCATTTTAAATATGAAATATTGATTGTAGAGCCATACGAAATGCTAATGATGGCTATGTTACATTATATACTCATGTACAACTATGTGGTACATCAAAGTACTTAGAGGAAAAATTCATATGCACTTATAAGAAGATATCAAGACATAAATATAAATATAAGGATGTAGAAATATTTATATAGATGGATATCGGGCATTTCTCTAGATGTTGAAAAAAATCTTCATTAGCCACTGAAACACAAGTTCATGGAACTTGAAAAAATCATATGAATAAGAGATTATAGTTTTCTTACTTACAATCCTCACCATTGTCTCAAAATCTATAAATTTATTTGCTTTTGGTTTAATTAAGTAACCAATTGTCAACTACATTTTTACATTTCAAATGTTCTTCTACCCATATTAAAATTTGAAAGTTCAATCTAAAGTACAGTATTATATATTAGTAGAAACAAAGGAATATATGACTGAACTATAAATGGAGGTTTACTATATAATTGATATCAAATATTGTAAATAATGATAAAATTGAAAGAAAATAATAGTAACCATAAATTTCCCAAAAAACGTTTGATTCAAGAAAAGCTATAGGAATGATGAATGAAAATTTGGAATGTAAGCTATGAATATAATGGTGACAACTGATATAAGAAAGCTGTTTGATCTAAAGCGATCATACAAAATTGTCATGAGAAAGAAAACTACATTGGATATATTTTTAAATGATTTAAGCTAAAGACAAAACTATTTCTCCTACATTTTGGAAAATTAATACATATTGTATTCTTAATCATTGTAGTGATTGTTCAGAGGCAGGATTTAAATGAATGGCAGCTTATAAAAGGCACCATACCATTGACCAAAAAGCAACTTCTATATAAAAATAACTTAACAAGTCAAAAAACATTTGAATAAGCAAGGAATTGAAGGCCTGTTAAGAAGGGAGAAAATAGGCACCTTAGAAAATGACAGAAAATGGGCAGATAGAGTATTTATGATGTTTTATTTTAAAAGAAGAACAAAAGATAATATATCTTGGAAAACAATGACTCCCTTTAAATTACAACAAAAACACTCACAATAACAATAACACAATTCCAAAAACATTATCACTTAAACACTAGTATAAAATATATGAGTGAGTATATTTGTAGAGGATGGTTTCCAATGTAATTTGATCACATGTCCACCCTTGAACTTCTTTTGTTGCAAACAATGTCCATTAGTCATAAGGTTCTGTTTAGGGATCAAATATTGATCTTTAATTTCATAGGCCTGACTGATACCTTTGCAAGTGAAAGGTAAGTCTATTTGTTGAAAGAGTATTCTTGTCAAAATCCATCACCACCATTCTAATGTGGAAAGAGGAAGGGTCCATAGCACTTAGAGTCAACTGCTTGTCAAGGGCTGGTTGACCGTCTTTTTGAATGATGCTATATTTGGAGTTCAGCCTGGCATCCAATAGGAGATGAATTATTTTGCCACCTGAAAAGTTAGATAATTTATGAGATATGGGAAACCTTGTTTTAGGCCTATGCATGACCACCATTCTTGTTTCATAGAAACTTTGTTTATCTGCCTGTTGTGCCATGTATTAGATAAAAGTGAAGCAGCATGACAAAAATCTATTGACACCAGCACTGAGAATCATTGTGTCTGCTGTGATCTTTAGATTCCAGTCCTGGATGAAATCTCTGATGAATGTCAGCATTCAAAAATAATATACGTCTATCTTAGCTAGATATTCCAGAGTGTTTTCCCTCTGATATGGTTACATTTCTGGACAGCTCAGTAGACAGCCATTGTGTGTGATTGTTCTTGTTTATCAGACTGACCTCTGCTTTTATAATGGCTTAATTTCAACCTATGTGGCTTTAGAGCAGCTCATTGGATCAATAAGCCATACTCTGCTTCGGACGGTTATGGATGCACACCCTTGGGGGTCTATCTCTGGACTCTGATCCCTCTTTTCAGTGCTGCTCCCCTGTTCTGCATCCCACCTCTATGAAGCTCACAGCTTTTCTCCAACACCCTCTTATCTGGCTTAGTGTAGGATAATTTTAGATGAATCTTCTGATATCATTGGTCAAATTATGCATCTTTAAATTACAGGTTTTCCATATTTTGTACCAGAAAAGAGGAAACTACTAATACAGCACCACATATTATTGATAACTAGCTACAAAATGTAGCACTCTACCTACTGTACTTCCTACCAACAGCTATCCTTCAAGGTCATCTTAGGTTATTATTGTGGCAATGATCCATTTTGGGGTTAAGCATGTTAATGGAACACATCTTTGAACTACACATAGGCTGCTGTTTTCCCTGTCTGTTGATGAAGGACTCTGTTGTGTATTCAAAGATATTATCTAGTAGGTGAGTGGACAATAGTAGGAATTAATGTGGGAGTCTGCAATACCTGTTTATGTTTGCCAACCTTTCTTAAGTTTAATTCCTGACTCTCCTTTTGTTTATTAATTGCTGCTAAGCATGTCCCTCTTTATGACAATGACCATGTAGGTCAAAGAAAAGATAAGATTAGTATGAGTAATTCAGGTTGCAGAGTCATTTGCTGCATTGTTTTGCAACTGCTACATACACAATTGTAAGTTTGTCAAATTTAAGTGGTATTTCAGAAGCTATGTCCTTAATTGTGTACCGTTACTGTTATAGATTAACTATTTATTTTAGTGCATTTGGATATATAATGTGATTCATTGCGACGTCTGGTAAATTTTTATTAGTATTTTTTCTAAGCATTAAATTTGTTGAAAACAGAGATTTTCTGGGTCATGCAACTAGAACACTTGGATCCCTTTCACAGCAGCTTGAAACTGTGGTAAAGCAAATTTATCAGGTACAAATCTGCAAACCTTTTGTGTCAGCCACTTAATGAGCAGGAGGGTATCCCCATGTAAAAGTCAAAGAATTTCACTGGGCATTTTTTGCCTTTGTGACAAGAGGACCAAAATATAACTATTGTTCTTTATTTTGAAAGTGTAAGGTGCATACGTCCTGGATCTACATATAATCAGCTAGTGTAACAGATACATTACACTTCCTTCACTGATGTGTGTATATTACCAACTATCCAAAAGTATGAGTTATTTACTGCTCATCCAAGAAAAATATCTATTGTTGTAAACAATGGTTGAGTGTCTTTCTGAAGTATGCCAAACTGATTTATGATTCTCATAAATACACTTTTGCGAAGGGTAAGAAACCTCAGTGTAAGTTGTAAATATATATACTAGATTTTATTCCATCTGAGATGGAAAATAATACATTTTCCAGATCAGTGGCTGCATACTACATACCAGAGGCCATGACGGTTCTCCTCCATGATAGGTACCACAGTGACCACAGCAGTTGCAAGTGTACTTATGGCTTGGTTAATTTTCGCATGTCTCATTTTCACATTCTAGATCTGCTTGATTATTTTAAGGTAAAATTGATGAGTTGATTTAAGAACTTCATTCTACCTTCTTTTTTTTTTAATGATTGTATTGAGAAACAAATAGCAATAAGACAGATTCAAAACCAATTAGTATGGGCTGGGGAGATAGCTCAGTGGAATAAGTGGTATCCTGGCAAGTACAAGGGCCTGAGTTCAATCCCCAGTTCCTAAAACAAAACAAAACAAAACAAAAACAGTGGCCCCAGGCCCAGTGCAGCTCGGCTGGTGAGTGATAGCTCCAGGCCTGCCTCACTTGAGAGACATTTCCCAGTGATTCCCAGTCCCGCCCTGTGGCCTCAGACCCAACACAGCATGGCTGGTGAGTGAGGGCTCCAGGTCTGCCACCCCGGAGGGACATTTCCCAGCCTTCTCCGGTTCTGGCCCATGGCCTCAGACCCAGAACAGCTTGGCTGACCCAGCACAGCCTACCTGGTGAATAAGAACATCCACTATCCTTTTGGGAGCCCAAAAAACCTACCAAAGCCCAGCCCCCCCCCCCACCTAGACAGCGACGTGCCTGAGACATGAGGGCTGACTACGGAAACTTTCTGGGTCCTCACAACAAAGCCAGCCAAGATAGTGTGAATTTTCACTACTCGCTCTGCATCCTGGTTCAGTTCGTGCTCGACTGATGAGGAAACCAAGAGAGAGGAGCCACAGAAGCTACAGCAAAAAGGAACTGAAGAAAATAGCTAGATTCAGGCCAGGTACAACTGGATAATCTCAAACTTAATAGACTGGCAGCCGAATCTCATTATACTCTAAAGTTATAGCTGCACCAAAGCTCTACACCAAAGCTCTACACCAAAGCTCAGAGGTCAATGCTACATAAAATGGCAAGAACAAGGAAAAAATGCAATCGCAGGCCTTGAGTCCATGAGTAAGTGCAGAGGACACTAGCTCACCTGAAGAGAATGGATTGACAGGTACAGAAGCAAAGGAGTAACAGCAGAAAGGTATAGAGGAACTCAGACGAGAATTAATTCCTGAAAGAAAAAAGAAATATCTGAATACATAGCAGCTGAAATAAAGAATCAAATCCAGAAACATATGGTGGTAAACCAATACCCACCCAGAACAAGTGCAGAGAGCAGTATTCCAGCTGAAATGTATGAATTAGCATCTAAAGCAAGGAAACAACAGCAGAAAGGTCATGAGGAACTCAAAGCAGAAATAACTTCTGAAATCAAAAACCAATTCCTTGAAAAAAAAAGAATTCTTTGAAATCATAGCATGTGAAATACAGAAACAACTCCGGAAATACACAGAGTAAACCCAACTTGGAAGAAACTGCAGAAAAAGAATTAATAACAATCTCTGAATAAGACATGGATAAAAAGTATAGAGATCATATATATGATGGATTCCTTCAATGAGTAGTACAAAAAAGAAATAGAATGCATGAAACAGAGTGAAAGAGATATAGAAGAACAAAAAATATCAATCATAAGTCTACAAAACCATTTGAGTGAAAGCAAAGACAGAGTTTCAGATCTTGAAGACGTTGGTGCAGGTAGTGAAAAGGTGGGAAAAGATCTCTTAAAAACAATGAGGATACAGGAAAAAATAATCCATCACCTGCAAGAAGATGCCATAATGAACAATCTTAACAAGAGACCTTCATACTCCCTTATCTCAAAAATATAAGTCAACCAGACAAAAACTTAACAAGGAAGTAGCAGAACTGAACCAGAGCTTAGAACAAATGGAACTGGTGGACATATACAAAGTTATCCACCCTACCACAAATGAATACACATTTTTTTCAGCTGCACATGGGTCATTTTCCAAAATAGACCACATACTGGTCCAGAGGTAATGCTTAAGTATATGCAAGAAAACAGAAATTATACCTTGCATAATTGGTATCAGTGAGAATGAAGGAGTCAATACAAATGACATAAAAAGAATTTGGGAAGAATTGCAGAAAACTTCCCAATTGTTGGATTGAGGAAACAATCCAACATTCAGGTCAGCAAAGCATACAGAAAACCAAATTACTTCAACCGAAGTAAAAAAACACCGAGACATATAATAGTCAAGATCCCAGATATACAACACAAGAACAATATACTGAAAGAGTCTAGAGAGAAGAAGCAGATCACATTCAAAGGAAAACCCATCATAATTATAGCTGACTTGTCTACACAAACCATGAAAGCAAGGAGAGCATGAAGCAAAGTTCTTCAAGTCCTGTACAAAAACAAATTCCAGCCCAGATTATTATACCCTGAAAAACTCTCTCTGATGTTTAATGCAGAAGTGAAATACTTCCATGACAAAGAAAAATTAAAGACTTTCATGATGACAAAGCCATCCCTACATCGTTCAGGCTGCTGAACGATGTTTTAGAGAGAGACCATAATGACAAGAACACCACAAATGAGAACAGAAGGAGCAGACTAAACAGGACAGACAATTAAACACAGGATACAATGGAGTAAACAACACCAGGCAAATATCATGACAAACATAAGTCAATATATTTCAAATATAAGCATCAATGTAAATGGACTCAACTCACCAATTAAGAGAAATAGACTGGCACAGTGGATTAGGAAACAAAATCCAACAATATGCTATATAGAAGAAACACACTTAACTCAAAAGCACATTCATAGGCTCAAAGTCAAAGGATGGAAAACAATACTACATGCCCCAGTACCTCAGAAAAAAGTAGGAGTAGCAATTCTGTTCTCAGACAGTCTCCACTTCAAACCAAGAAGGATCAGACAACACAAAGAAGTCCACTATATGTTGGTCAGGGGAAAAATTGAAGAGCAACAGGTAACATTCATAAATATCTATGCACAAAACACAGGAGCACACAAGCATGAAAGACAAATCTTAATGCACATGAAAAACCTAATATCTAAGACCACAATCTTAACAAGAGATCTTCATACTCCCTTATCTCAAAAATATAAGTCAACCAGACAAAAACTTAACAAGGAAGTAGCAGAATTGAACCAGAGCTTGGAACAAATGGAACTGGTGGACATATACACAGTTATCCACCCAACCACACATATTTTTCAGCTGCACATAGCTCATTTTCCAAAATAGACCACATACTGGTCCAGAGGTAATGCTTAAAGTATATGCAAGAAAACAGAAATTATACCTTGCATGTTATCTAACCACAGTGCAAGGAAATTGGAATTAAATGAAAAAAACCCCAGCAAAACCCTCTAAATTCATGGAAATTAAACAGTACCCTCCTAAGCAATCAATGGGTCACAGAAGAAATTAAACAAGTAATTCAGCGATATCTACAATTCCATAAAATTCAAACACAACTTACTGGAATCTATGTAATGTGATAGAAGCAGATCTTAGAGGGAAAAATCATAGCTATGAACTCACACATTAGGAAAACAGAACGGGAACAAGTAAACACCCTAATGTTGCACCTCCGACATCTAGAAAAAGAAGAGCAAATGAAACTCAGAGTGCAAATTCGAGAAGAAATCATAAAGATTAGAGCAGAAAATTAATTCAATTGAAATGAAAACAGTTCAAAGAATCCACAAATCAAAAAGTTTCTTCTTTGAAAGACTAAAGTTGATAATCCTCTAGCCACCTCATCAAAAAGAGGAAAGAAAAAATTCAAGTACATGCACTAAGGAATGAAAAGGGTGAAATCACCACAGAGCCAGCAGAAATTCAGAAGATTATCAGTAGTTACTTCGAAAATCTTACGCTCACAGAATAGAAGACAGAGAAGAAATGGACAGATTCCTTGAAAGGTGCAAATTACCAAAACTGAAGCAAGAAGATACAACAACTCTCCATAAGCCAATAACAGCCATGAAATACAAAATGTAATAAAAATGCTACCAACAAAGAAATGTCCAGGTCCTGATGGATTCACAGCTGAATTCTACAAGAAATTTATAGAAGATATAATCCCTGCACTTCTCAAACACTTCAGTGAAATTGAAAAGGAAACAGTCCTCCCAAAATCATTTCTGGAGGAAAGTATTGCACTGAGTCCAAAGCCAGGGAAAAACAAAACCAAAAAGAAGAACTACAGGCTAATTTCCCTCATGAACATAGATGCAAAAATAGTCAATAAAATCCTAGAAAATAGAATGCAGCAAATCACGAAGAAGATCTTACACCATGTCCAGGTATGATTCATCCCAGGGATGCAAGGATGGTTCAATATTCAAAAATCTATAAATGTAATACATTCTGTGTATGGACTGAAGTCTAAAAACGACATGATCATCTCAATTGATGCAGAGAAAGTTTTTGGCAAATTCCAACACTCATTCGTGTTCAAAGTTCTACAGAAAATTGGAGTAGATGGACTCCACCTTAACTTGATAAAAGCCGTCCATGACAACCCAAAAGCTCATATAATCCTAAATGGGGAAAAACTGAAATCTTTTACTGTTAAATCAGGTACAAGACAAGGATTTCCTCTACCACCCCTCCTATTCAGTATAGTTTTGGAATCATTAACAACAGCCATTAGAAATGAGGGAGAAATAAAAGGAATAAGAATAAGTATATAATAAGTTAAATTATCACTATTCATAGATGACATGATGTTTTATTTGGAAGACCCCAAAAATTCCACCAAGAAACTACTTAGAACTGATAGGGAAATTCAGTAGCATAGCAGGAATGCTCTTGACTCAAAAGTCAACAGCATTCCTCTACATAGATAACAAGCACACTGAAAGGGAAACAATAGAAATAATACCTTTTACAAGAGCACCGTGGAAAATGAAATACCTTGGGATTCACTTAACCAAGGAAGTCAAAGATCTTTTCACGGAAAATTACAACACTCTAAGAAAAGAGATTACAGAGGATTTCAGAAAATGGAAAGATATTCCATGCTCCTGGATAGGAAGAACCAACATCGTGAAGATGGCCATACTCCCAAAATTGCTGTACAGATTTAATGCAATCCTTATCAAACTGCCACCAACATACCTGCCAGATATAGAGAAATCAATCCTAAAATTTATTTGGAACCAGAAACGACCTAGAATAGCAAAGGTAATCTTGGCCAATAAAGACAAGGCAGGAGGCATCACAGTTCCTGATTTGAAATTATACTACAAAACCACTGTGATAAAATCAACATGGTATTGGCAACAAAATAGACCTGAGGATCAGTGGAATAGATTAGAAGATGCAGAGGCATCTACGAAAACACTCAGCCATCTTATCTTTGACAAAGGGGCTACACAAGCTCACTGGAAGAAAGATAGTCTCTTTAACAAACGGTGCTGGAAAACATGGCTTTCTACATGCCGAAAACTAAAATTTGACCCAGCTTTATCACCGTGCACTAAGTTAAAGTCAAAATGGATTAAAGATCTAAACATTAAAACAGAAAAACTCAATCTCCTGGAAGAGAAAGTAAGAGGAACTCTTGAAGACATAGGGGTAGGTAAAGAGTTCATGAACAAACATATATTTGCATGGGAAGCTCTTGAAAGAATCAACAACTGGGATCAACTCTTCTTAAGGAGCTTCTGCATGTCAAAAGAAATTGTCAACAGAGTGAAAAGACAAACCACAAATTTTGAAAAAATCCTAACTAATAAGCAATCAGACAGAGGACTACTGTCTAGAAGATATAAAGAACTAAGATATAACAGGGCCCTCAAATTTAAAGACCCAATTCAGAAATGGGCATCTGAGATGAATACACACTTCTCAGATGATGAAATTAAAGAAGCAAATAAATAAGGAAAAAATGCTCCACATTGCTAGCCATTCGTTGAAGGCAAATAAAAACAACACTGAGATACCATCTCACTCCAGAAAGAATGGCTATCATAAGGAAATCAACCAACAACAAATGTTGGAGAGGTTGTGGGGAAAAGGGAACACTTCTCCACTGCTGGTGGGAATGTAGACTGGTACAACCATTGTGGAGGTCAGTGTGGAGACTCCTCAAAACAGTAGGACTAGAAATCCCAGTCAAGCTGGCTACCCCTCTACTGGGAATTTTCCCAAAGTATTTAGAAACATTGCATCATAGAGATATATGTGTACCTATGTTTATAGCAGCACAATGTGCGATAGCAAAATCTTGGAAATAACCAAGATGTCTATCACATGAGGAATGGTTGAAAAATATGTGGCATTTCTATATAATGGAGTATTACTCAGCTATTAAGAATGATAAGTCTGAAGTCTGATTTATACTGAAGTGGATGCCACTTGAACATTTACTCATAAGTGAAATAAACCAGACACACATTTGTAAATATCATATAGTCTCCCTAGTATAATAAGCGAAAAGGAGAAATACAAAAGGAAACGTACAACTAAAATCGATTGTGTCAGATTAAGGCAAAGTGAATGGCATATGCTGTAGGATACTAATCAGCTTTTCTTCTGGATGGTTAACAACCTAAGTTCACAAGTCAGAGTTGGCGAAATAGAAGAGCCACAAGGCCAGCCAACATTTTGGCCCTAGCCTTTCAAGGTCAGGGAAGACTCAGGACAAAGGAGAACCTGTACTGCAATATCATGAAACTCAGATGAGGTCCAAATTTTCTGAACAAGGAGCTTATGGAGCCACAGGGGAAAGAGACTGAAGTTCTATAGTGTGCCTGGGGAGAGTCACATGAAGAGAAAACTTTCTCTCAAGCTCTCACAGAGAGCAAACTGGTGAAGCATTGGCCGTGACTCATCCACATGGATAACACAGACAAAGGATCTACAGAATAATGTACAGGACTACAAGATAAACCCTGAGAGGAAATCACTGACCACATAAGAAATATAAAATTCATGTGTTGGTATATAAGTCTTGCTCTATGTCGGTCTTACCCATCCTGCAGAAAAGTATAAAAATGAAGTATACATCATGGGGCCATAATATTAAGCTGAGCTGTCAATGGCTATGGTCGACAACTTCTTTGAGTGACTCACTATTGTTGTGGAATGCTGGACTGTGCTGGACTGTGGTGTCGAGTTCAAGCACCTAAGTTAGCTGAGTGACAATGGAGTGCCCACCTTTGACAGGTGTAGACAAAGGAAGGGGTATAGAAAGAAAAAAAATCATGATGTGTGTGTATAGACAGTACAGTTGGGATAGATAACGCTGTGCTTCTACATAATCGTATAAGAGGCAAGATCTGCACTAATGGTGGTTGGACAGTATATTATGTCGGCTTCTAGTACTATGGTCATCCACTAGGAAAATAGTTATTGAATTTTTGATATAATTCATGTATAAAAATAAGATTATTAAGCAGCTACACTCTTAATTTACTGATAAGAGACATCTGCTAAA
>PVKA01037117.1:0-21253 GCA_004027165.1 Ctenomys sociabilis | reverse complement strand
AAAAAATTGATCCTGTTTTATTTTTAAAATCTTTCTGCCTCCATCCATCTCTCTGTGTCTGTCTTATCCTTTCTGTCTGTCTGTCTGCCTCTCTCTTTCTCTCTCTAGTGCCACCAAGTTTGGTGGCTGGCTTGGCACAGGGCCAGTGAGATAGAATCAGGGTCCTCATGTGGGCATTTAGACCACCAAACTATCTCCCCAACTTGATCCTTTGTTTTATATAGGAGAAAATCAGTTATCAGAAAAACAATATAATTTTTCCAAGATTTTTATCTACTTTTGACATTTAAAAATTATTATTACTAGCCGGGCATGGTGGCGCAGGCCTGTAATCCCAGCACTTGGGAGGCTGAGGCAGGAGGATTGTTGTGAGTTCGAGTCCAGCCTGAGCTACAAAGTGAGCTTAAGGCCAGCCTGAACTGCATAGTGAGACCCTGTCTCAAAAAGACAAAAAAAAAAAAATAAATAAAAATAAAAATAAAAATTATTATTACTATTATTTGAGATAGGGTCTCACTCAGTAAACTGCCCAGGCTGAGGCCTCCCAAAATGTTGGGATTACAGCTGTGTACCCCAATATCCTGCTTTGTTTGATTTTTTTTTTGTACCAGGAATCAAATTCAGGACCTTATGCTTGCAAGGCAGGTGTTTGTGCCCTTGAGCTGTATTCCCAGCCCTGCTAGATGTTTTAAAATGCCACTATATAAATCATGGCATGATCAGATGTTCTGTTTGAGTTCAATGTTCCTGAGAAAGATGAATTATTTTAAGAAGAAGTATATTATATACAAATTACTTCAAAGGGATTGAACTGCCAGACACAAACATAAGACTGTAAACTATACACTGATACGAACAATGTAACATATGAAATAGGTTACTACACTTGTAGAACATGTGTTTTAAGCCTACTTATTTTTTTTTTTTTTAGAATAATCTAGAATCTTCACCCCATCCAAGCACTAGGAAAGTATGAACTTTTCCGAAAATCTGATATCTGAAACCAGGAATAAATGCAAATTCTTAAGTCACTTGGCATATTTTTCACATTTAACATTTACCAAAAAATACATTTTTCACATTGTATCAAAAAGATACTCAGAAGAATAACAACTGTACTATAAAAGATTTACCCTTCAAACTTCAACTACTTAAAAGCTAAGCAAGAGAATTTTGGCCATTCTTGGATACTCTCAGTAAAAAATTGTCAGCTTTTGCTACTAAAAATTAAGTCTAGGGGCTTGGGAGATGGCTCAGTGGATAAGTGCTTCCCTGGCAAGCACAAGGGCCTGAGTTCAATCTCCAGTTCTGCCAAAAATAAATAAATGAATGAATGAATGAATGAAAAAAATCCTTTCTTAAAAAAAAAAAAATAAGTCTAAATTTAAACCTAGAAAATGAAGAACTGATCTTTTTTTTTTCTTTTAAATTCATCACTAGGGGGCCAGGGAGATAGCTCAGTGGTATAAGTGCTCACCTGGCAAGTGCAAGGTCCTGAGTTTAATCCTTGGTACCACCAAAAAATAAAATAAAAATAAATAAATAAATCCATCACCAGGGACATCAAGAATAATGAGGTTTTCTGGAAACAAAACTCTTGGGAAATGTCTATCCTAAAGATGAAGAAATTGCAACCTGTACAAGACACCTCAAAAATGGTAAATCATTTACTGCTTTTACTTTTGGAGTGAATCATGTAACATACTTACTAAATAGCTACTATGCAGCAAGACATGTATATGATCGAAATACTTCTGGTATCTTTAATAATTTGGTAAGAGGTGGGAACACAGTACTAAAGGAACTTAAGATACAGAATACAGCATAATGAATATGGGTGTAGTGATAAATTCTCCTTCTGCTACCTATAAAGTACATACAGAAGAATTATATACATTTTTTTCTTCTTTTTCTTTTTCTTTTTGGTACCAGGGATTTAATTCAGGACCCTGAGCTTGCCAGGCAGGCACTTAAAGTATTGAGCTATCTCCCTGGCCCTAAAGTATGTTTTCTCAGCAAATAATGTGAGTTGAATTAAATCAAAAGAAACTCAAATAGGTAAGCGTGCCAAGCTAGTAACAACTGAATAAAGGCAGAGTAAGAAAAAATTTATTCTTCTGACATAAAGCTCCCTTCCCACAAGTGGTATGAGATTAAACTTTGGGCCTTGTATATCCTTGGAAGTTCTTTACTGCTGAGCTTCACACTTAGCCACACAAACTTGTTTGTATTTCAGTAAGTGGGCATATTCTTCTAAAAAAAATCTCATTTTTACTGTATTACTCTGCTTGCTTCATTTTCTGATATGGATATAGACAAGTTCAGAAAAATATTTCTCCACTGAAAGAAAAATTACAAAGCATATGCAACAATACACAAATCTAGGGCTGGCCTGAGCTTAGCGGACTAAAGTGCCTGCTTAGGTGGAGTGCAGCAGCAGGGGTGTGGTAGGGGTGGTGGTGGTCGTGTGTGTGTGTGTGTGTGTGTGTGTGTGTGTGTGTGTATGCGACCCAGAAGATGCCTAACCTCCAGGCCTACTTTGCCAGAAGAGTTGGATAACCTCGTGGTATTTGTCTGCGATATCCCAGTCAGAAACCCGTGAAAACTACTACATAAATGGATAGAAGAAATACTTGTTTCCTAGACTGGCACTGGAAAAGCTCTCCTAGAATATTTCTATTCTTATGAAATGCATTAAATTATTTATGTTCTGTAATAGTTCCTTTTGTTTTTTTTGGAAAGTAGCATATGTAGCTTCCTTGGATAGACATGTACCTTCATCAAAGATTTCATCTTTTTACCTTGTATTTCTGGGGGCCAGGGAGATGGCTCAGTGGAATAAGCGCTTGCCTGGCAAGCATAAAGGCCTGAGTTCAATCCCCAGTTCCACCAAAATTAAAAAAAAAAAAAAAAAAAAAAAAAGTTCTTTAAAGAAAGGGAGAGATTAAATAACATTTTTCCTTATACTTTCTTAAAGGTCAGGAACTTTATCTTTGAAAAAGTAGTAAACAGTTCTTTGCAACACATTTGAAGCAGCAGTCAGCCTTAAAGTAGTATGTTCTGAGGAAAAATTATAATAGTGACTATGAATATACTTGCTTGGGGTGTACTTAATTTATTTTAACCAAAATTACTAGATGAACCAGGTGGTACACGTCTATAATCCTAACATTTGGAAGGAGCAGAAGGATCACTAGTTTGAGATCAGCCTGGGATATACATTAGGATCCAGGTCTTCTTGGACTACATAGTGAAACACTATCTCAAAACAAAAGAAAAAAAAATTTACTAGATGATAGGACACAAGAACTTGTTATTTCAGGACTGGCAAGACAGCTCGGTGGACTAAGCTCTTGCTTTGGCAAGTACAGGGACCAGGGTTCGGAGTCTGGGCATGGTGGTGCATGCCTGCAATCCCAGCACTGGGAAGGATTTAAACAGGAGGATCACTGCAAGTCCAAGCTTCGAGCTGTGTGCGTAATGAGGCCCTATACCAAGTACATAAATGAAAAAAAAAAAAAGGAAAGAAACGTGTTATTTGATATACCAATAATCATTTATAAGTAAATGTAAAGATGCTTTCATAAAAAAAAAAATTGTTAAGAAAAAGTAAATAATTAGAAGAGTCTAAAAGGGGTGGTGGTGTGTCCCAAGTTTCAGTATTAACACAGAATTTGAAATTTTAGTAAATTCCTTAAGATTGCCTTAAACACACACACACACACACACACACACACACACACAAAGAGGCATGGTGGCACACACCCTGTAGTCAGTACTTAGGAGGCCTGGACAGGAGTATCATTGCAAATTCAAGGCTACAAAGTAAGTTCAAGACCACCCTAAACTACCAAGTAGGATTGTCTACACACACACACACACACACACACACACACACACACACACACACACACACACAAAGTACCTATGCTACAATGAAGACCATTTTTATTCTACAGAGTACACTAAAATCATTAAAATAAGGCAAGATGTACAGATCCTGACCTGACCTTTGCCAGGCATGCTGGTTCATATTTAAAACGCCAGTTACTCCTTCTAAAGGAGGAGGGTTGGAGTCCAAGATCAGCCTAGCCAATTTAGTTAATACCTTATCTCAAGATAAAGAACAAGAGAACTAAAGATGTAGCTTGGCGTACCCCGAGTTCAATCCGTAGTATCTCAGAAAAAAAATTCTTGAGCTACTTCTGTGTTCATGTTATAGCCACTAACCATTCTGAAAATACAACGGAGGAAGAAGATACAGAGAAAAAGCAGACAAATTTTTTTTTTTTTTTTTTTTTTGTCTTTTTGAGACAGGGTCTCGCTATGCAGTTCAGGCTGGCTTTAAGCTCACTTTGTAGCTCAGGCTGGTCTCGAACTCACAACAATCCTCCTGCCTCAGCCTCCTGAGTGCTGGGATTACAAGCATGCGCCACCACGCCCGGCTTAAAGCAGACAAATTTGAGTAAGGTTATTATTAAATATTCCTGGTTGCTAAACTTTTTAAAAAATATGGATTTGGTACAGGGTCTCACTGCACAGCTTGACTTGTTCTGATCCTCCTGTTTTCTGCCTCTCCAGCACTGGGATTACAGGTATGCGCCACAGCGCCTGGACTCAGCTGCTGGCTCAGCATACCCGATGGCAAGGATGGCAAGGTACTGGGGATAAACGCCACTGAATGCCAGTCCCTGTGCTTGCCTAAGCAGGCACGTAAGTCAGCTGAGCTATCTTGCTGGCCCTTGATTGCTAAACAGTTTAATGAAGCAGACTGCTAATACCCACCTCTACTTCAGCCATGAATGCCTCCAAGGGGTCATCATCACTGTCAGAGTCTGCTGGCTTGGAATGGAACTGCTGACGTGTAGGTGAGTTTTCAGCAGGAATGTAAGGCAAATCAACATTACTAGAGTCTTCTTCTTCATCTTCAAAATATCTGAAAGTAGAAACACAGAGGGTATAGTGAGATCCTGTCTCAAAAACACCAAGAAGAGTAACTTTAAAGCCTGGATAAACCATCACTTTTCTTACGACAAACATTCAAAAAAGGATGTCAGAGCACTCTTTGGGCTTTTTTTCCAGGGGTAATCCTGCCTCAGCCACCTGAGTTCTGGAATTATAGGCATGCATCCCACACTTGATCCAGCATTTAATATAATTATTTTTTTTTTAATTTTAGAGAAGGGTTTACAGGGTGTTTAGGGTCTCACTATTAGATCGGGTTCGTAGTGATGTACCTGTTTACAGCCTCCCAAGAGGTGGGATTACAGACATGCACCACTATACCCAATCTCAATTGCAGTCTCAGTGTGCCCAGGGGGCAGGGCCAGCATGGCAGGCCCGAGGTTTGAACCCCTGCCCCCTGCACCTGCTTGCAGGTGCTTGACTCGGCTGAGCTATTTGGCCAGCCCTTACATTTCTTAATAAACAAAAATAAAATACTGTTCAAATCCTACATCAAAATTAAATAAACTGAGTGTGGCAATGCATACCTATAATTCTAGCATTAGGGAGGCTGCTGAGGCATCCTTTGCCAAATCATCGGGAATTACCATTTATGCTTTTTGTGTGTGGTATGGTGACTGAGCACAGGGCCTTTGTATTGAACTATATGCCTCCTCTTTTTTTTCATTGGAAACAGGGTCTTCCTAAGTCACTAAGTTACCCAGCCTGAGCTAAAACTTGTCATCCTGTCTCAGCTTCCCAGAGTGCTGAAATTAACAGATGTGTGCCACCATGCCCAGCTTTATTTTCTTTTGTTTATTATTTGGGGAGTATGAATCAAAACCAAGGCCTCTTGCATATCAGACAAGCACTCTACCACTGAACCACAACCGTAGCCCAACTTACGCATTTTCTTCATCAAAGTTGGCTCTTTTAGATCCAATTTTGTAGAAAGAAGGAAGCTGTGGTGGAGCTGACTTTCCAAATCCAGAAGAAGAGCTGGTTGCCCCAAAGGCACTGTGGGACTGTTGTGGGAGTTTGGGTTCTTCTTTCTTCCCAGCACTAATGGCAAAACCTCCAAAGCCAAATCCCCGCTTAGTGCCAGGGCCACCTTTATTCCAGTTCATGGTGCCAATGACTGTCCTATAAAGAACAAGATACGTGAACCTTTAAAACACTTTTATAAGGAGCCCCACATTTTTTTTTCAACTCTGACCCACAATTTTAAACTAGTCTTTTAATTAAAACTGTAAACACTGTACTCCAGAGTTATAAAAACCTCAATGAAACCAGATGTGGTGGGACACACTTGTAATTCTAGCATGCTGGGAGGCTGAGGCAAGAGGACTGAAGTTTGAGCCCAGCCTGAGTAACTAAGTGACTTACCAAGACCCTGTGTCAAAATAAAAAAATAAAAATATCTGGGGATGTAGCTCAGTGAGAAGGCCCTGTGTTCTATCACCAGCACCACCAAATAAAAAGAAAACTTCAGCCAAATGGTATTTCCTAAAAATATGAAGAAATCATTATTAATTTTATTGGGATTCAAACTACACAGCAATTTGTATTAATATTATTCTGTTTAAAAGGATAACTGCTTACTAATATTAAGTTGGAAAATACTCAGCAAAAACAATTTAGAGAATTGAATACAAGCTACGTATTATACTAAGCAATTAAAGACATCAAAAAGACATAATCTCTTCATCCTTAACAAATTTATAGCTACTAGGAGAACAAACAAAAAACCTCAAAATGCAACTCATAATATGTGTGCTATGATAAAAACTGAAATGTTGCTGGGTATGGTGGCACACAGCTGTAATCTCAGCAGGAGAGAAGCTGAGGCAGGATCACAAGTAAACTGGGATACACACTAAATTCAAAGACAGCCTGATCTACATGAGCAAGATTCTTCCCCCTTCAAAAAGAATGAAATATTATCAGCAAGGCTGTCCAAAAACTAAATGTTACCCTCTCATAATGACATTTGGAAGAATCAGAACTCAACACAAAGGATTATGGCCAGTACAGTGACAAATGCCTGTAGTCTCAGCTACTTGGAAGGCTGAGCAGGACGACCACTTGGGTCTAGGAGGTCCGCATCATCCCGAGGAACAGAGCAAGACTCAAAAGTGATTAGATAACTGTAGCTATCATTTATGTATATTCCCGGAAGCTATTTTATGAACCATACATTCACTGAACTACCCACCAGAGCACTATCCTAAAAGAAACTGTGAAATCATAAATTGTTGCCAGAAATATTTATTTACTTTTTGTATTTTAGGGAATGGTTTACAGGGTGTGCAGGGTCTCACTACTACATCAGACTCTAGTGATCCGCCTATTTACAGCTTCCCAAGAGCTGGGATTACAGGTATACGCCACCACACCCAGTCTCAATTGCCATCTCAGCATGCCCTAGGGGCAGGGCTGGCACAGCAGGCCTGGAGATCAAACCCCTCTCACTCCACTACCCCACCCCTGTACCTGCTTACAGGTACTTTAATCCACTGAGCTGTTTGGCTAGTCCTGTTGCCAGAAGTATTTAGTTAGGCTATATGTAAAGATTACAAACAAATTGGTTAAACATCATAAAATCAGTTTACAAACTATTTTCTTCATTTGGGCAACTACTACAGATTAAACCCAAGGCCTTCATGCTGAGTTTGATCCACAGCACTCCTTTCCCCCTGGCTTTTTGAGTGTTGCTGGTCTACAGCTCACTATACCCATAGGCTGGCTAGAACACATAGCCAGCTTCCTGAGTACTAGGACTACAGGTGTGTATCTGCCTGTTCTTTTCCTATTTTGAGACAGGATCTTACTAAGTTGCTGAGTAGCCCACACTAGGCTTCAACTTGTGATTCTCTTGCCTCAGCCTCATAGTGCTGGTATTTAAGACATATGCCACCATTCAGCTTCAAAACATGTTGAGACAAGAGTCTTGCTATGTAGTTCAGAATGCCCTTGAACTCACTATGTAGTTTACGTTGCCCTCAAACTCATGGCAGTCCTCCTACCTCAGCCTCCTGCAGTGTTGGGAATGCAGGTGTGTGCTGCCATTCCTAGCTCCAAAACACCTTTTTTAATGACATAGCTCACCTAAGTTTTATTTAATTTATTTATTTAATGTATTTATTTATTTGGTACAAGGTCTCTCTCTCTCTTTTTTTTTTTTTTCAGGAACCAGGGATTGAACTCAGACCCTTGTGCTTGCCTACTGAGCTATCTCCTTGGCTCATTTATTTATTTATTTTTATTTGCAGTATCGGGGATTAAACTCAGGATCCTGCACTTGCCAGGCAAGCACTTAATTCTACTGAGCTATCTCCTTGGCCACTCACCTATAAAAACTAAGTTTTATAGGAAAGCAGAAAACTCACAAAGCAAAATGAAAATTTAAAACTATTGAGAAGACTTGTCCTAATAGTATTTGGACAGGATATCATGTCTACATCTTATACTATGAATAACTACTACGAAGACAACATGCAATGTATTAGTTATTGAAACTGTCTCACTGCTATTTAAAAAAAAAAAAAAAACTTAAAGAGGCTGGGGAGATGGTTCAGTAGGATAAGCGCTTGCCTGGCCAGCGCAAGTGCCTGAGTTCAAGCCCTGGTTCCTCAAAAAACAAGAACAAAAAACTGCTGTGCTGGGAACTCAGCTCACTGCAAATGCCCTGGGTTCAATCCTTAGCCCTGCAGAAAGAAAAAAATAAATTCAGGTAGATTTCAAGACACATATAAACCATCTCCTTCCTAGCAGGAAAACTTTCAGAGGCTGAAAGTTTGCTGAAGAAGCGTGTGTACTTGAGCGCTGGTCATTTATAGATACAATCCCTATTCTCAATAATGCAGTTTTAGCCAGCTAAAATATATGATGTGCTGGGTAGCTGAGTGGTGGTAGAGTGCTTAGCTAGCGTGCACAGGCTTTATGTTCAATTCCTATCACCTCAAAAAACCAAAACAAAATCCCAAGATGATTCCAAGGCAGGAGACTAGCTCAGTGGAAGATAACATGCTTGGTGTACAGGAGGCCCTGGATTTAATCTCCAATATAGCTGTTATGGTTTGTGTCTAGTTGTTCTCCCAAAAGCCTCATGCAGTTATGGGGCGCTTTTAGAGTTTGTGATTAACGTGTGTGTGTGTGTGTGTGTGTGTGTGACTAATTTGATCCAATGCTGAGATTATGGTCCAAGCACTACACTCTGCCCTGAGACAGATAATCAGCATTACAATGTAAAGTGGGAAAAGAAGCTTGCTAACAGCCATAGCCAAGACTCCTTTCTTTCCACTGTGCTGTCTTCTGCTCTGAAAAGCTGCCCTTGGCCTAGTGTGATACTGCCTTGAAGCCAGCTGACTGAAACCTTCACAAACTATGAGCTCAAGAAACCTTCCTTTCCTTAATTTTGGGTGTCAAGTATTTTGTACCAGCAACAAGGAAAAGGTAGGTGAAACAATAGTGAAACCCAAAAGGATATTATGCCTTCAAACATAAGAATTACGTATACAAAGTTTATTCCAGTAGTCTAGGAGAGAGGTATGCATAACAGGATTGAACACAGGTAAAGTACAGAGGTTTTTTTGGAGAGGTACTGCTATTAATTTTTAAAATTTCAAAAGACAATGATCAAAGACAGAGAAAGACACTTTAGAAGGAAGAAACTCCCATGTATTCATGCAAAGAAACAACAGTTTTACGCAGCCACAGACATCTGTAAAATTTGTAGAACATGTTCAGAAAGACAGGATCAAGAAACAATTTACTAAGCTAAAAATATACCATACAAAAATATATATAGTACTGCCAGCAAAAAGAATCACTCATCTTAAGGAAAAATTATGTTTCAAATCAGTGTATTCAAATCAGTGTACAATGGCTGTTAACAACTTCCTCAGTAGTATACACAGCCTGCTGCTTGTGTGGGCTGACCTAAGGGACCTTGGAGACACTGGGTCCTGGTGAATGTTCATGTTTCTAACTATATTGTTCCCAATCTAGACTTCAGACAGGCATGTAGGGTACCTTTGGGAAGCCCCAGGGCACAGTGGTGAGGGTTTCATGTTGGATAACTTATCATGTTCATCCACACCAAGCTGCAGAACAATAAACATGACCAAGGCCAAATTCAAGTTCCCTGGCCACCAGAAGATACACATCTCAAAGTAGGGTTTCACCAAATTCAATGCAGAGAAATTTGAAGACTTGGTGGATAAGAAGCACTTCATCCCTGATGGGCACAAAGTAAAACACATTTCAAATTGTTGTCCCATGGACACATGGCAGGCCTTGTATTCCTGAAGGCTGCCACTGTGTGATCCCTCTCTTCATAACAGACTCAGCAATAAATCTTATCTCTGCTGGGCCTGGTGGTACACACCTGTAATCCCAACACTCAGAATGCTAAGACAGGATCACTGAGTCAGGACAAGCTGGGCTCCACAGTGACTTCAAGGCCAGCCTGAACTATGAAATTCTGCCTCAAGGCAGTTATCTCAGCAGATTTAAGCGCCTGGGAACCTTTGATGCCCATCCCTGGGGCGTGCTGAGACTGGGCATGGTGGCTCATGCCTGTAATCCTGGCACCTGGGAAGCTGAAAACAGGAGGATCACTATGATCTATGTAGTGAGACCCTGTACTAAAATGCATTAAAAACAACAAAAAAAAAACTGCCTCAAAAGCAAACAAAATCAAACTTTATTTACCCCCCTCCCACAAAAATCAATGTATTAAAAAGAATGGATGTGAAACAATAGAAAAACTGTTAGCAAAGAAAGTGGTTAGGAGGGTCTGGGGAGATAGCTCAGTAGATAACCACTTGCCTGGCAAGCTAAGCGTCCTGAATTCAATCCCCGGTTCGGCCAAAAAAAAAGTTAGGAGGCTATTATGCAAATAAATTTAAAATGGCAGAATCCAGAACTAAGGAACTGCTTCTGAGGAAGGAGGGCATCATTTGATCTAAGAATCAAAGTGATGCATTGCCAAAACTGGCGTGGAAGTTAAAGAAAATGGAAGGGCTCAGAATAATTTTGTAAGTTTCTAGTTTTAAAGGATGGGTGAATGGGGTGACACCATTAGCAGGAATGTAAACTTAAAGCTGCTGCACACAGCACAGCTTGAAAAAGTGGGAAAAGCAAGGTGAGTTTAGTATCTTTGGTAGAGCTAATGAGAGATGCCAAGCAGAGCCTTTAACTGCAGAGGGGAGCTGGGATGAAGCCAACCAATTTGATCTAAGACATTTGCAAAATACTGATGTAGACAAGCTGGTGAAGAAGCTACAGACAGACACTTATGCTGCTGAGCCATCTTACTGGCCTGCAAAGAAGCTAAGCAAAGAGGTGAGACAAATGTTGGGGTATGGTAGTATTTATGAATGGGCAGGGAAAGAGAAGCTCACATAAAAACTCAAGAAGGAACGGGGGAAGATAGCTCAGTGCTTAAGCATCTGTCTGGCAAGTACAAGGCCCTGCCTGAGTTTGATATCTGGTACCAAAAAGGAATAGACAGGCAACAGAAACATAGTGGTCAAAAGACAAGTTTTATAGGCAAAAATACCGAATGTTAAAAACTAAAGAGAAGTCAGTTATGAACTAAACAGTCTGTTGAGTATATAGTTAGGAGTCATATAAGTAAAAGTAGTTTCTTGCTTGCTTTTTTTTTGGGGGGGGGTGTCTTTTTACAGGGTCTTGCTGTACAATTCAGGCTGGCTTTGAGCTTACTTTGTTTTTTCTTTTTTATTATTTAAGACCTTTATTAACAGGTGCTTGCAGTTTGTTGACTTTTTTGAAAAAATCAAATTGTAAACTTTTATTACAAATTAAAAATGAAGTTCTTAAAAATCTCAACTTGACCAGACATTTAACAATTTAAAAACCTTTAAAGGTATATTGAGAAAAACCAGGCTTTTTTAAAAAAAACAAACACATTTGCCATTACCAAAAAGAGACGTCTTTTTTTTATTTATTTATTTTTTTTTTGGCGGAACCGGGGATTGAACTCAGGCCCTTGTGCTTGCCAGGGAAGCACTTATTCCACTGAGCCATCTCCCCAGCCCCAAGAGACGTCTTTATAGGTAAAAATAATAAAAACCCCATGCCGCTAGATAATGTAGATAGTTCTAGCTATCTGGTCAACAGGTAAAAAGCAAGCACTTCAGTTCCAATCTTCTGTTCATTTCTTATTGCTGGAATTTCCTATTCGTTTCTTTCTTGCTGGATGACTAAACTGGATGATGGTAGAGATGTTCAGACTCAGTCCCACCCTGCTCAGCGTTGGGAACAGGATGATTTCTCAGCTGGTGGATTGGCTACTTTTGTCTCTTTGCCATCTTGTGGTTTAGGGTTTTCTGGGCATCTGCGTTGGTAGTTGAAGTTGCAGTGGTACCAGGTACCAACGTTGAGACAACTGCTGACCGTGGGTCTCATCTCCTTGATTTTCCTTATCTTCTTCATTGCCATCCTCTCTAGGCTGTCTTTGGCAAGGAGGGCCCCTGAGGAATCGGAGGGCCCCTGAGGAATCGTGGTCTATAACCTCGATACATATTCTGTCTCAATTGTCTACCTTGTTTTCCTGCACCCTGGTTGTCAGTGCCCTCTATCACTTCTCCTTGCACAGGATGGTTGGAATACTGTGGTCAACACCCATAAAGTTTCCACATGCAGTAAGGTGGGAACCTTCACCTGCGCTGGGCCGGCGTTGTTGGGCCTGGCCTTCGGGAGCGCTCTCCAATCTCTCATTCTTTTCCCCACTCTCACTATTCTTGTAATTCTGCTGGTAACTGCATGGAGGACCCCTACTACATGGATAGCATCTATAATGGTTACGGTCTCTTGCATATTTATTGCCTTGAACTGGAACTGCACCAGGGCCTGTAACATTTGCTGCCTCCACACCCTTTTCTCCTTCAACATCAAACTCCACAGTCTCTCCATCTCTTATACTGCCAAGGTACTTCCTGGGGTTGTTCTTTATGGTAGTCTGGTGTACAAATACATCTTCCTTGGTGTCATTCCTGTTGGTGAAGCCATATACGTTTCTTACATCGAACTATTTTACTGTTCCTAAAACCTTAGTTGTAATGATTTTGTTGTCCCTGCCGGCAGGCAGGCAGAGTTGAGGTGAGGATGCCCAAGCCGCAGCTCCCTGCGCTGCTGCCCATGATGCTGGGCTTGGTGTCAGCAGTGCTGAGGGCAGGGGCCGCAGGCGGGCGGCTGTTGCTGGGTCTCGGCCTCCCTGCTCATGGTTGTGGTGATGGTGACTGGGGCTGGCTGCGGCAGCAGCGGCTCCACCCAGTGTGTGATGGTTAACTAGGCTGGTGGTGGCAGTGGGGCTGCTCAAGGCTCTCAGGGGTCCGCTCTCTGCTCCCAATTGAACTAGCAAGAATGGCCTGTTTTTTTTTTTTTTTCTTCTTGAGTTTACTTTGTAGCCCAGACTGGCATCCAACTCACAGAGATCCTCCTGCATTAGCCTCCCCAGTGCTAGGATCATAGGTGTGCCACCATGCCCAGCACAAAGCAGCAGATGGAAGAGTAAGGGCAGTTAATGAAAAGACTGATCAGAAAGGAGTGCAAGGAAGCGACCAAGTCAAGAAGAATAAAGAATTACTATGTAGACATTTATCAAGGATTAGAAGAAGCAACTGAGTTATCTAGAGAATTTTACATACCCAGGCCCTTATATTTTTTTGAGACAGTGTTTTGCTACGTCACTAAATTGCTCAGGCTGGGGTGGAACTTGCAATCATCCCACTTTAGCTTCCCAGAGCAATCAGACTTACAGGCATCAGCAATCAATCCCAGCTATAGTTGTGGTTTAAGAAAGAAACACAAGCATGTTGCATATTCTGTTAAGAGTTAGAAAACCTCGATAGTGACAGAAAAAGAAAAAAGGAATGAGGTCCTAAGCAGACCTAAAGACAAGATCAAAACTTTTAACGAGAGATAAATTAAAAAAAAAATTAAAAAGGGATAAATAACTCTTCCTCCAGACTAATGAGAAGAAAGTATAGATATGAATTGATCCTACTAAATAATCAAAGGGCTCAAATTAATAGCAGCAAATCAAATCTATGGTGTTAAAAATTCAACTGTAAAACTGGGTGTAGTAGTGCAAGGCTGAAGCAGATTACTATGAGTTCAAGGCCAGTCTAGGTTACAGACTAGACCTTACCATCAAACAAAGTCTACTTCTGGGCATATCAATATATCAGGACATACCTATATTCCATTCAGGAGGCTGAGGCAGGAGTATCCCTTAATGTTCAAGGACATTCTGGCCTACACAGTAATTCCAAGGTCAGCCTGAACTAAACAGAAACCCCATTTCAAAAAAACAAAACTAAACAAAATAACAAAAACAAAATATGGTATTTCTGCCATAGACAAGACAGGTAGTGTAACCTTTCATAGGTGAAAGTTGCTTAGTAGCTTTCAGACTTAATAGAATGCAAAAGTAGTATCATTTAGGTAGCCGATCTAGAGAACTGTGGTCACTTTATCAATCTTAGCAAGAAAAAACAATTTTGCTTTCTATATACTCCACTGATCAGAATGTGATCTTCATGCTGGATGTGGTGGCCAATCCTGTAATCCAGCTGCTTGGCACGCTGAGGCAAGAGAATCATACACTTGAGGCTGGCCTGGGTAGTAACTGAATAAGACAAGACCTTATCTTAATTTTTAAAAGGCCAGGCATGATGGCATATACATACAATCTTGACTTGGTTCAGGCAGGAGGATCAAAAGTTGGAGGCCAGCCCCGGCAACTTAGTAAAAGTGTCTCAAAAACAAAAAAGTTTAGCCAGCCAAATAGCTCAGCAGATTAAAGCGCCTGCAGGGACAAGTGCTGGGGTTTGCCTCCTGGGGCAGGGATTGCAGAGAAGGCAGTTGAGACTAGGCCTGGTGACATGCCACTGTAATCCCTGCACTTGGGAGGCTGTAAACAGGCCGGACACTAGAGTCCTACCTAGTAATGAGACCCTGAATACCCTATAAACCCTTCCCTAAAATACAGAAGAAAAAAAGAAAAAAGTTTTAAAGCTCAGTGGGAGAGAAAAAGCATGGGACCCTGATTTCAATCCTTAGTAAATAAAAACAATTCCTCCAGCTACATAAAGATAGGGTAGCAGTGCATTTCAATGACTATGCTTCCAGGCTCTCCAAAGTTCAGTCTAGAGTTGGTGACAACCATTACCTTCAATTATTTCAAATCTTATAATCTAACCAGTTGCCCTCCCTTATTAAAAATGAGCCAGTTTATCCTCAATGCATCAGTACTTTCTCTTTTGACAAGTTTTTCCTACTGAACCATAAGTAGGCAAGTAAGTACTCAGAAGCTTCCTCACATATGCTTACCATATGGCTTCCTATTCCCAAGTAAACTTCATATTTCATTTACAAACAACTCCCTTCCAAATCCAAATTAAAAAACTGGATTTGAACAGACATTTCTTCAAAGAAAACAGCCAATCAGCAAAAGACATTCAGTATCACTAATAATCAGGGAAGAGCAAATCAAAGCCACATCTCACATCCATTAAATTGCTATTATAAAGACAAAACCAAAAGAGAACAGCAAAAAAAAAAAAATAAATAAATAAAAATAAATGACCTTTTCGCCAGGATAGCCCAAAAGACTGAAGCAAAAACAAAAGTTCTGAAAGCCAGTTTCCAAAGTCCTTCCACAAAAGATCAGTTCCTCATACTAACCTTCTGCCTGCCCTAGGCACTGGGGCCCTGGAGAACTCCTTCAAGGTACCCTTGAAAGAGCACTCCCAAAAGAAATATGCTTGACCTCTTCCATCAAGGTGCCCCTAACCACTGAATGAGCCAGGGAAACAGAAGTGAACACAAGTGTACTCATTGTGGTAGTCAAGAAGCTCAGACAGTGCTGTGACCAAGATCAACACTCTGGTAAGGCTTGATGGAGAGAAAGCGTGTCTTGGCCAGCGGCGCTGGAAGCGCAGGGGGATGGGGCGGTGATGACGCGATTCTGTCCGCATTGGGAGGGGTAGGGCTGCCACTCGAGTCACCTTGTCTGTTGCGTGACGTGGCACACCCAGATCCTTAAAGTCAGAGCTGGGTGCTGTCACGCCATGCGCCAGCTCCCAAATAGTTCTTCACCTGGCTGTTTCCAGCCTGTGCTTCTCTGGGCGCCGTCGGCCTGCCGTCCTCCCGACTGCCCTATTTCCCTGGCGGTTCTCTTCTCCTCTTTATCCAGAACGTAGAGGGCGAAGGCCCAGGTCGGCACGGAGCCCTTTTCGTGCCCATCGCAAGTGCCACCGCCTACATGGGCCTCACCATCTCCCCGCTCTTCTCCTGCCTGTTCGGCAAGAAGCAAATGCATATCCTGATGGTTGGATTGGATGCTGCTGGCAAGATGACCATCCTGTATAAACTCAAGTTAGGGGAGATAGTCACCACCATTCCTACCGTTGGTTTTAATGTGGAAACAGTAGAATATAAGACCATTTGTTTCACAGTGTGGGATGTTGGTGGTCAAGATAAAATTCGACCTCTCTGGAGACATTACTTCCAGAATACCCAGGGTCTTATTTTTGTGGTAGATAGCAATGATCGTGAAAGAATTCAGAAAAACCAACTGCACTGCAGAATATGCTTCAAGAAGATGAGCTGCAAGATGCAGTGCTGCTGCTGTTTGTGAACAAACAGGATTTGCCAAACGCTATGGCCATCAGTGAAATGACAGATAAATTGGGTCTTCAGTCTCTTCGGAACAGAACATGGTATGTTCAAGCCACTTGTGCTACACAAGGAATGGGTCTGTATGAAGGACTGGACTGGCTGTCAAATGAGCTTTCAAAACGTTAAAGGAAGCTGGATCTGAAACCATGGACACCTTTGATAGAATTGGCCTAGGCTTGTTACAACAAAATTAGTTTGCATCTTGGTTATTATTAAACAGTATCTGAGACTGGTTTGGGCAGTTTCAACTTATTTTGTTACCAATTATTATTTACCAAGTACAATGTTGCCATTTAGCAATATGCTTGGTTTTAAAGAGATTTTCCTTGGGGAAAAGGTAACCTCTCATAATTTCACCTTTAAGCCTAAATGCCTGGACATAGCTATTGTGTCACCTTTAAATCATTTTGACAATGTTTTGAACCCACAACAAATAATGTTTTAGAAGTTATCTATCGCCTTGCTACTTCACTGATTCCTTTATCATTCCTGGGACAGTCTGCTGATTTAAAAATGTAGCATTCCATTTGTATTTATTTCTGTCCCTTGCCAAAAAGATTTTCTGACATTGCTCTTACCAGCCAGGGAAATGCTCCAAAACACTACTCTGCTCTCTCACACCAAGGACCTTAGTTCTTCCCCACGACCAGCTCCCAGCTCCCGCAGGTGAAATTTCCCTTGGGGTAGTTTGGATTTGATAGCTGATTCTGTGCTGGTTGACCCGAGTCCCTGTGGAGGTGGATTTTCCTACTCAGTAGATTGCCTTCCTTTATAGTATATCTTTATGTCGCATGCTGCTTTTGGTATCAGCCTGACTCTTTGCCCAGTATATATGGTTCTGCTGATATTTTGTTGTTTATTGATGAACATATCTTTCAGAGTTTTTAGAAGACTCGTCAAACTCAGTAATTTTTCTTCATAACCCATTTGGAATTATTCCTAATAAAACGATAAAATATTAAAAAAAGAAAAAAAAGAAAGCATGTCTTATGACTCCTCTTGATTATGATACTTTAGAGGTTGCCAATAAAATTGGAACTCATCTGGACAATTCTAAACATAATTTTCCGCCACAAATGATACTAAGTATCGGCAAATATGTGAAGAAAAACCTATATTGTTGGGAGAAATGTAAAAGGTAAAGTAATATAGGGGTTCTTCAAAAGATTAAACAGAATTAATGTATGATTCAACAACTTCACTTCTGTATCAAATCCAGAGGGGCTGAGGAGATAGCTCAGTGGAGTAAGTGCTTGCCTGGCAAGTCCAAGGTCTTGAGTTCAATCCCTAGTAAACCAGTGATGTAAATGGTCTGTTTAACCATGTTCATAGCAGCATTATGCATAATAGCCAAAAGCAAATAGCAACCCAAGTGTCCACTAACAGATAAATAACAGAATGTGGCCTCAAGAAAAAATTCTAGGGGTGGGGTAGGGCACAGTTCAGTGGTATAGCACTTGCCTAGCATGGGTGAGGCCCTAGGTTTGATACCCAGCACCACAGAAAAAAGAAAATATAAAATTCTGATATACGCTGTAACAGATGAACCTTGACATTAGGTTAAATAATCTAGTCACAAAAGAACATATATGATTATACTTACAGATCCACAATAGTCAAATTAAAAGAAAAAAAGAATGGTGGTTGTAGTGGTGGTGAGAGCTAGGTGTAAATGGGGTGTTGTTGGTGAGAACTAGGTGTAAATGGGGTGTTGTTGTTTAATCAAGTTTCAGTTTTCTCATCTGAAAATAGTCCTAAGGCTATTTTCATTTGAAAATAGTCCTAAGGTGGGATGGTAGCAAAGCAATGTGGATATATATGTAATACCACTGAACTGTACCCTTAAAAAAAAAAATTGTTTTTTTTTTTTTTTTTTTTTTTAGATAAATCTCACTATATAGTTCAGTCTGGCCTCGCAATCCTCTTGCCTCACCTTCCCAAGTGCTGGAATTACAAGCATGGGTGTGTGTGTACATCACCATGTGCTGGTTCTAAAATGGTTATATCTTTATTTTATTTTATTGGGAAACAAATAGCAATGAAACAGTCTGAAAACTAATAGAACAGGACAGTTTCAATAATTGATATATTGTATGCTGTTATCTTCTTAGTAGTTATCCATACTAGATAACTTAGTATTAGCAGACAGGATATCCTGTCCAAACACTATTAGTACAAATCTTTCTACTCACTGAATTAGATGAGAGTAGCTGTAATCTATCGTAACTATTCTGTATATACAAATACAAAATTGTTCTTCCTTTGTAGCCCCTTTATTTTGTTTAGTCCTGTCAGAGATGGTTATTCCATTGGCATCTAAATTCTATAGGTCCATGATTCAGCAAAACAATCCAACACAGGCCAGCAGTTCACAATAGTACTGGGTTATCTGCAGAAGTTGTTGATTTGAGCTTTTCACAGCTCAGCATATTAATATGGCTTTACTTTATATACCTTGTTTTTATACTTTCTGCTGGATGGTTAAGACCAAGAAAAAACCAGACCTATTTACCAAGAAATGTAACTTTTGTATCTGATAAGGTCAGTCACATACCCTGAGGATATATCCTGTAACCCTGTACTGCTCTTTGTAGATCCTTTGCCAGTGTCAGCCTTGTGGAAGAGTCACGGCCATTGCTTGACCAATTTGCTCTGTTAAAGCCTGAGAGAACGTTTTTTCTCCATGTGACTCTCCTTAGGCATACTCTACATCATGGTCATTTTCCTCTGTGGCCCTATCAGAAAATTTGGGACACAACTGAGCTACATGATGTTACAGTACAGTTTCTCCTATGATCTGAGTCTTCACTGACCTTGAAAGGCTAGGTCAAAACATTGGCTGAGCTTGCAGCCCTTCCTTTTCTCTAATTTTTGATCTGCAAACTTAGGTTGTTAACCCTCCAGAAGAGAAGCATATTATTACCCTACAACATACACATTTCAGTTTACCCTAGCTATCTAAGTATCAATCATCTTAGGCATAACATGGAACAGGTATTTTCCATCAGGTATTGATATGTTAAACTCTAAGTCCCTACAGAATATGAAGAAAAAAAATTAAAAAATAGGAATAAACACATATTTTTACACAGAAATTTAGAAATCTAACCATATACAGCATTGTAGCAGGACAGTCCTGTGACTAAAATGGTTACATTTTTAATGTGTATTTTAAAGTTAAAAAACAAACAAAAATAAACAATGTGGTGGCTCATGTTTGCAACCCCTATAATCTGGGAAGTTGAGGTAGAAAGACTGCAAGTTGAAGCCCACCCTGGACAACTCAAGTGAGACCCTGTTACAAAATAAAGGGACAAAAAGGGGTAAGAGTGCTGAGAATATAGCTCAATGAGAAAACTGAGTTCAGATGTCACTAGTAGCACCACTGAAATAAAATTTTAGAAAATTATGAAAATTAAAGAATTAGAAATCCTATTTGCACAAGTATTTTTGTTATTTTATCCAACTTACAGGTGTCTCTCTATTCTGGAAATGAAAACACATTTGTGAAAATTCAATTACATTTTTTTTTTTTTTAAGAATATTCCCCTTAGCCAGGCATGGTGGTACATGTCTACAATCCCAGAACTGAGAGGTTAAGTAAGGATTGTAAGTTTGAGCCCAGCCAGGGTAACTTGGTGAGACCTTATAGAAAAATAAAAAATAAAAAAGGACTGGGCATGTAGCTCAGTGTAAAGGCTGAATTCAAACCCCACTACAGTGCCACCTCCACCCCAATCTTTTAAAAATATGTTTTACTGGAATCTACAATGAGCAAATATTCCATAATGTACAAGAAGTATCTCTATGTAGTGAAGTTATTAGTTCCAATAGTTGTAATTAAGATGGGTGGACAGTGGCACCTGCCTATAATCCTACTACTTGGGTGGCTAAGAAGATCATAAATCTTTGTCCTACCTGTCAATTTAAGAGATCCTGTCTAAAAATAAAAGGGATGTAATTCAGTGAAAAGCCCTGAGTTCAATCCCTAGTACTATTATCAGTGCACCAAGGGGAGTTACAGTATCAGGCGTTTTTAGACCAGGTAAGAGATCCTGATGCAGACCACTTTTCTGGAAAATCACTTATATGATAATTTCAGGAGTCAAATGGATAGATAGGAGATATTTAGTAGGGAGAGAATTCAAGAAGAAAGCATTTATTACAGTGTTTGGTTTTCTTCGGGAATTAAGGTGTATGCAGGGAAACTTTGGGCAACAGGAATGGTAGAGGTGTGGAGACACAAAGGAAGGTCTCATTCCAGCCTGTCTGAACTTACACTCAACTGAGAGAAGTGACAAAAACTGAAATGTGTATTTGGAAGGTACACCTCATGAAATGGAAAAACCTAGAGAAAAGTCTCACAGCATCTCAATGCTCATAGCTCTTTGATGTGACCTTTTCTTTCACAATTTTAACCTACATGAGACCACTCTACAAAAGGAAGGACTTTTTTTTCATTTTTTGTTCTACTTCATTACTTTATAATTCAGAAGTGTGAATGAGAATCTTCTCTAGAAAATAGGGCCAGGGAGATGGCTTAGTGGAATAAGCGCTTCCCTGGCAAGTGCAAGGGCCTGAGTTCAATCCCTAGTTC
>PVKA01037116.1:0-15628 GCA_004027165.1 Ctenomys sociabilis | reverse complement strand
AACTGAAGATAGACTTTCAGACCTGCAGGACAGCACTTCAGCTAGTGAATGCAAAGGGAAAGGTCTCTTAAAAGTAACAAGGAACAAAGAAATAACAATGTTACAGCTGAATGATGATGCAAATAAAAACAATGTAAGACAAATAGGTGCCAACAAATCAGTAACAGTCAACCCAAATGATATAAAACTATTCATAGACTATTTGTAGATGTAATAGCAGAAAATTTCCCAAGCATGGGAAAAGAATCTGACATACAGTTAAGTGAGGAATATAGAATTCTAATCAGCCAAAACCAAAATAAATCCACACCCATGCACATAATAATCAAGATTCCAGAAATTCAGCTAAAGAACAGGATATTAAAAGCTATTAGAGAAAACAAAAGGTCACCTATAATGGAAAGCCTATCAGAATCATGGCAGATATCTCAGCACAAGCCATCAAGTCAAGAACCAACTGGAGGGGCTGGGGATATAGCTCAGTGGCATAAATGCCTGCCTGTCAAGTACAGCGTCCTGAGTTCAATCTTCAGTACCAATTAAAAAAAAAAAAGAACAGTTTGGAAAAGTATTTGGGTCCAGGAATAAAACAGTTTACAACTCTACTTGATTTACCCTGCAAAAATATCTATGAAATTTGATGGAGAAATAAGATACTTCCATGACTAGGAACAACTGAAAAGTATTACCACAAAATCAACCCTATGAAAAGTACTGACATATATTCTAGAAAGAGACAGAGGTGATCACAACTTCAAGAACAATAACAGAAAGGAACAACTAAGTAGAGCAAGCAATTTAACAGAGGGTAAAGTCAGAGTACCAACAACAGGAAAATAATATCACAAATATAAGCCAATACATATCAGTTATAACCATGAATATAAATGATTTCAATTTACCAATCAAAGAAAGCAGACTGGAAGAGTGGATCAAGAAACAAAGTCTGATAATGTGTTGTATGTAGGAAACACATTAAACTCAAAAGGAAATTCATAGTCTGAAAGGCAAAGGATGGAAAACAATACTCCATACCACAGGAACCCAGAAAAAAGCAGGGGTAGCTATCCTGGTTGCTGACAAATGAACTTCAAACCAAGAATGATCAAATAAGATAAAGAAGGTCTCTTCATATTTTTTAGGGAAAACTATAAGAGGGAGGAATAACAATCACAAATATGTATTTTCATCCAAATTGGAGCACCCAACTACATAAGAGAAATATTAACAAACATGAAAAATCAAATCGGCAATAACACAGTTGTAATGGGGGATGTTAAAACCTCACTGTCACAAAAAAATAAATCAACTAGGCAAAAACGTCATCAAATAAATAACAGAGCTTATTCAAACATGTACAAAAATGGACTTAGTAGACTTTTATAAAGTATTCCATGTAATGATATCAGAATACACATTCTTCTCAGCTGCATATGGGATATTCTCCAAAGCAGACCACATCCTAGCACATAGAACATGCTTAAGTAAATGCAAAGGAACTGAAATTATTTCGTACATATTGTCTGTCCATAATGCAATGAAACTGGAAATGGTCAACAAAAACAGCAAAAACTCCATAAACAAATGGAAACTAAATAAGATCCTCATCAATCAATGAGTCACAGATGAAATTAAAGAAGAAATTGAACAATATATACAGTCAAGCCAAAATGCAAATATTCTGAGATGCAATGAAAATAATCTAAAGAGGGAAATGTATACCAGTAAATTCTCACATCAGGAAAACAGAATGAGCTTAAATAAACAATCTTATGTTGTACCTCAAGCTCCTAGAAAACCAATAGCAAGTCTAGCCCCAAGCACAAAGAAGTCAGGAAATGATAGAGATCAGAGTAGAAATTAATTCTATGGAAATGAAGAAAATAATACCAAGAATTAGTGAATCAAAGAGTTAATTCTTTGAAAGAATAAATTTGGTAAACTCTTAGCCTACCTAATAAAAAAAGGAAAGAGACAATTCAAGTCCATGTAATAAGTAATAAAGAGGTAAAAACTCTACAATTCCTGTAGAAATTCAGAAGATCAGTAACTACTTTGAATATCTTCACTCACATCGGTGGAAAATGCATAAGAAACAGACACATTCCTCACTACACATGACTTACTAAAGCTGAATCAAGAAAGTATAACAGTTCTGAATAACCAATACCAGTCAACAAAATTGAAAAGGTAATAAAAAAAAAACTTAACAAGAAGAAATGCATGATTAACAGCAAAGAAATGATGGATTTACAGCTGAATTCTACAAGAAATTTAGAGAAGATTTAATACCAATATGTTTCAAATTCTTCATTGAAATTGAAAGGGAAGTAATTCTCTCAAACTCATTCCTGGAGGCAAGTATTACTCTGATACCAAAACCAGAGAAAGACCCAACCAAAAAAATAGAACTATAGGCTAATCTCCCTAGTGAACATAGATGCAAAAATCCTTAATAAAATACTAGCAAACAGAATGCAGCAAATCATCAAGAACATTTTATATCATGACCAAGTGGGATTCATCTCAGGAATGCAGGGGTGGTTCAATATGTGAAAATCCAAAAATGTAATGCAGAAATCCAAAAATGTAAAGCCACATCAACTGAGCCAAAGACACAAATTACATGATAATTTCAGTAAATGCAGAAAAAGCTTTTGACAACCTCCAACACTCATTTATGATAGAAAACCTATAGAGAATTGGAATAGATACATGGTAATCTGCTTCAACCAGATTAAAGCCATTTATGAGAAAATGACACCGCAATAAATGAATACTAAGTGGACAAAACTGAAATCTTGTACTTTAAAATCAGGAGCAATACAAGGATGTCCGCTGTTATCACTCCTATTTGATATAGTTCTGGAAACATTATTAGCCAGAGCAATTAGACAAAAGATAAACAAAAGGAGTAATGTTTGGAAAAAAAAATGTGAAATAATCATTATTTGAAGATGATATGATAATCTGCATAAAGACCCCAAAAACTCCATCCAAAGACTTCTAAAGCTAAAATCCAAATTCAGTAGTGTAATAGGATAAAAAGTCAGCATTGAAAAAATCGATAGCATTACTGTACATAAACAATAAATATGTAGAAAGAATTGGGGAAACCAGATGTTTCACAGTAACATCCAAAAACCTTCCCCTAAAACTTAGGAGTCAATCTAACAAAGGAAGTAAAGTTCTATTTTTCAGAATACAGTGAGAATTGCAGTATTCTGAAAAAAGAGATCGAAGATTTCAGAAAATGAAAAGATATTCTTTGTTCTTAGATAGGATGAACCCACACAAAAATGGCCATACTCCCAAAATTGTTTTACAGATTCGATGCAATCCTGATTAAAATACCATTAGTATACCTCATAGATCTAGAAAACACTTTCCTAAGATTCATCTGAAACTAGAAGAGACCAAGCATAGCAAAAACAATCCTAGGCAACAAAGGCAGGAGGTAACACAAGCTCTGACCTGAAATTGTACTACAAAGCTACTGTGACAAAATAAGCATGGTATGGATAAAAAACATACCTGAAGATCAGTGAAACCAGATAGAAGATGCAGGCAGAACTGCAAATACACTGAAACACCTTATCTTTGGCAAAGGAGCCAACCATGTTCACTGGAAGAAAGGCAGCCTGTTTAATAAATAGTGTTGGAAAAATTGGTTTTCCACACGCCAAAGGCTATATTTAGACCCATGGCTATCACCATGTACTAAACTATAGTGAAAATGGATCAAAGATTTAAATGCTAAAACGGAAACACTAATTCTGTTGGAGGAGAAAGCAGGTAGAGGATTCGTGAACAAAACCAAACTGCATGGTTTGGCTCAAAGAATCAACAACTGGGATCAATAACAATTCTTTGACTCTTCAAAGAATCAACAACTGGGATCTCTCATCATTTTGAAAAATTTCTGCAAGTCAGAAGAGATCACTAACAGAATAAAAAAGAAAACACAGAAGTTGAGAAAAAATTTAACTGACTATCCCTCAAAGACTTCTATCTAGAATATATGAAGCATCAGTATAATCATCTGTAAAAATGTGAAATGCACTATGATTACCAGAATCTGAATCATGGTTACCTGACTATCTTTGTGACTTCTCAACTTCACATTTTCTATAAAATGTAGGCACAATGATAACAGCTGGCTTAGAAGATGAGAAAACTGAGTAAGACAACAGTAAACAGGCATCTATTAGAATACTTGGGGTAGCAAGGTTTCACAAACCTGATGAAATTTGGATCTTTTGTTTTCCTTTCAGGATGCTCCCTATTCTTAATCTAATGTTTAGGTGTCCTCTGAGGACTTTAAGAAACAAAGACTTTTAATGCACTAGGGATTGCTTACTCATGCAATCAGAAAGCCCCAGAGACAGAACACAGGGAAAAAATAAGTTTCTGAAGGAGTTACAGTGTTTGACTGCTGGGCAGAGGCCAGGGGAAACTGGGTTATCTAGGGAGAAGGTAAGATGATAGTGTATCTGACAGAAAAAGAGAGCTCCATATGGAGAATTTTGTAAAGGACTATACTTAGTCTCTGCACTGTTATCTTTGATCTCTTGGCTCTCATTGATCCTTTTGAATAATCTTATATAAATCCTCTTTCTATTAGACTACCAGGCATAGAAATAGTTGAGAAGAGATAATTCCAAAGTTATGGGCAACTGACTGGGGATTAGGAATTAAGGTGTGGATTTTTCAAGGCAAGAGTCTTCCCAAAAGGAGGATTCAAGAACTTAAGCCAAATAGAAAAGTCTGGCCAGACCTGCTGATACCAATATCTTCTCCTGGAAATGATGGAAAATGGAGGAGGTAGGTGAGGGAACGGGAACATAAGAGTACTTCAGTTCAAACTAGCAAGAAGAAAGAGTAAGTCCAACCTTGGGGTGGTGAAGAGACAGTTTTCAGGAATCAAGGAAAGTTGTGAGGAAAGAAGCCGAGAAGTATGGCTGACTGGAAGCATGTTTGGCTGAGATGGGAGGCACTAGGAAAGGGCGAGGGCTATTATAAACAGAAAGGCTGATTCAGGTGTGCTATGCATTAATACTCTAAGTCCTGAGTTTTGACTACTTTATTCTTTAGATAGGAAGAACAAGTTTTCACATATGCTATGGTTTGGTTATTGCTGCTAAGTGACTGGTCTAAGTGGGTCTCCAGTGACTGAGCTTCAAGGTGTCAGATCAGGGTGTCTTCAGAGTTGAAGGCAAAGGCACATTAGGGCTGCAAGTGTGTCCCAGGAGAGGCTGCCAGAGTGCTTTGAAAACAGTGAACCTCAACATCCAGGAGCAATTGTGTTGGTGTGTTGGGCCTGGCGGTGATTATATGGATGTGTCTGTGTGTTTGGAATATGACGTTCATCATGTTATACACCTTAGATCTCTACATCTTTTAGCATGGATGATAAAATAAATCATTGAACTACATACCAAGACCCTCTGTCAGAAAGAAATCACTGGATTGGCAACAGAACTTGGACAGACCTTATTTTGACCACAGCAAGAAAATTTCAGTAAAAATAGATTGAGTGAAGTAAAACTTTAGAAAGAGAAAACCACCTAGATGTGGTGGTACACACTCATAAGCTCATCACTCAAAAGGCTGAGGCAGGCTATGCATTTGAGACAAGCCTGAGCTAAATAGTGAACTCAAGGCCAGCCTGGACTATGGCAATGAGACTGTGTCTCAATAAACCAACCCCACCAGATAAAGAAAACTGGTCAAACCCAATGTCTTTTTCTTTGAAAAAATATAGCACTTATAAACCTTTAGTAGTGTGGAACAAGAAGAAATGTAAATGAAAAGAAAAAAAAAAGACATTCTAAATATAAAAGGAATAACAAGGTGAGCTTGGCAGACCTGGAGAGAGGAAGGTTGGGGCAAGGGCATTAGGGGAGGCTCCCCTTGGAAGAAAGGTGAGTATAAAGAGGGCAGCCATGGGAGAAAGATGCTGGATCACACGTGAGTGTGGCCTTAGGAGCCCTAGATCCCCTGCAGCTCCCCAGTCGGAAATGCTCAGCCCTAAATCTATGACCTCAGAACAGTGCAGCAGTCCTAGAGTTATCCAGATTGTTTTCCCACTAAACCTCTCTTCCACTTTCAAAGCTTTCACTTCTCCCGTGGCTCTGTCACTGAACACGTCTCATTCTGTGTCCACTCCAGTGCATACTGAGCTTCTTACAATCTGTGATGCTGTGCTTTCTAACTTTATTTGATATATCAAAATTGTATACCAGTTTTTGTTTTGGCTGTTTGTTTCAATACAGATGACAATTTTCTATCAGGTGTAAGGCTTGTGGCTTTGTAGAAAGGCTCCCTTCAAGGATGCAGAGCTCACCTGCATGTTGAACTAGTCAGTGCTCAGCTATGTAAGAAACAAATGGAAGTGACAAATGTATGCCACACACTCAGGACAAGGAACCAGGTGAATGTCCAGTGCTCGTAACAGTGAAAGTGTCTAGTAGAACAGCTGGGATTTTGAGCACATAATTTTATCACCATGATATATGTAGTTATTTAGGGAGGCTCTAGGTACCTGACAAGAAATGAAAAGGGAGGAATTAGAGGCAGTGTTTGAGTGTAAGGTTGTAGCTAAACTCAGGGTAAGCTTGAGGGGATTGGCAAATCATCCCTTCCCTGAAGGTAGCCAGGAAACTAAGGAACAATTCTTGGGGTATTTATGATTACTGTTAAGGCCACTCAAGTCACACAGTCGGTGTGTTGATTCACCAGTCTGAGACCTTGATAGATAAAAATTTAGGGCAATGAACCTTTGTTGATGGAGATCATTTGGACTTAATGTGATCTAGTCTGTACTGGGGATCTTGAATACAGGTCTGGGGCTAAATTACTTGTCCCTACTCCTAGGGAATAGAGTGATTAGAGAGTAATAGGAATTGAAACATCAATTTACCCTGGATCAAGGATGTTTTTCATAAGCACTTGTACTCTACCCTTAATCCAATTTCATTTTGGCAAGTGCTGCTATATGGCACCAGAAGGGTTAACTAGTTTTAGAGTTGGTTATCAGTGGTGCACTGAAGTTTCATTTCATTCAGGGCCAGGAGTGGGGATACTTTTCCACAAAAGCTACAAACAAAGCAAGCAACAAGCAAATAAAGCCAAACCCTTAAACTTCATTGATTTGTAAAGAACAGAAAGTGAGCCCCTTTTCCTACATATTTACTGGCTAGGTAGATCATGAGAAGACAAAAGAAGAGGCCAGGCAGTACAGGTTGCATCTTCTTTTTAATTTGTTCTGAGTCACTTTTATTAATATATGCTATGTAGAGCAGTGCACAGGTATAGGATTCTGTGGGTAAAATTGTCTAGCTTTTATTCGTTGTACTTTATTGCATACCTGTGCATGAACCACAATGCTGAGCATTGTTATACCTCTTCTCAACTAAATCTCAAAACAGTTCTTTGCTGTAGGGAATATAATCTCCATTTTACTGAGGAGTAAATTGAGATTTGGATTGTTTGTTCTATCTCACCATCAAAGATGGTTTGTTATTCACAGAGCACAGTTTTCAATCTAGGGAAGAGTATGATTCTAGCATCATTGCTTTAATCCCCCTCCTTGTTTTTGCCCGTAGATGATGTCAGCTCAATAACAAATTTTGAGTGTGATAGTTTCTAGACATTTATTATCTCATACAGAGAGAAATAATGTTCACTGATGAACTTACTTTCCTGAATCTATTAATGAATCTCTTCAATAACAAAGATGCTTTGTTCTTCTGTGTGGGAATTATATTGAGGATGCAAAATATGATACACTTGATCTGAAGAAGTTCATTGTTTCATTAAATGATTATTGTTAGTAACTAAGCATATGTGTACAAAATAAATGCCTCTTTTATTTTTTATAATGTAGAAGTTATAAGTTATTCTGAATATATACAATGTGTATCATTTTACAGTGTGTTACAAGTCAAGTTCACTACTGGAAAGAAAGTCACTAAAAAGATGCATACACCAGTGAGCAAACAATAAAGTCAGAAGCAGACTGTCAATCTAGATCCTTCAAGGGTCAGTGGGATAGACTTCATGAAAGCTCCTAAGAAAGGAGCTATGGATCGGTATGTAATGGAGGGCAGAAAGAGAGAATTCCCAAAGAAGGAACCCTAACAAATGATCCTTGAACAAACGAATTGAAACTAGGAACATGAAGACAATGGAGGAGGATGGAAGCTGGAGTGGGATAGCTTTTGCATTCTTCTCTGATCTGAAGAACATTCTCAAGTTGAGAATACTCAGAGGATTTATTCTGCCACAGAGAGGAATAGGTCTGACATGTTTGCCTCCTTTCTTACAACTCTATAAATTAAAGTAGAAGCACTCTTATCTGTGATGCTGGGGCCATCCTACAACCACACAGTGGAAAACCCTGCCACCTTCTTCCTTGTGGGCATTCCAGGCTTGCAGTGTTCACACCTGTGGCTGGCTGTCTCACTCAGTGCCATGTACACCACAGCCATGCTAGGAAACACCCTCATCGTGACTGTCATCTGCATGGATTCCACTCTCCAAGAGCCTATGTATTGCTTCCTATGTATTCTGGCTGCTGTGGACATTGTTATGATTTCCTCTGTGGTACCCAAGATGATGAGTATCTTCTGTTCAGGAGATGGCTCCATCAGCTTCAGTGGTTGCTTTGCTCAAATGTATTTTGTCCATGCAGCCACAGCTGTGGAGACAGGGCTGCTGCTGGCCATGGCTTTTGACCGCTATGTAGCCATCTGCAAGCCCCTACACTACAAGAGAATCCTCACACCTAAAGTAATTCTGCTAATGAGTGTGACCATTGCCTTCAGAGCAGTCATGTTCATGTCTCCACTGAGTTGGATGCTAAGTCATTTGCCTTTCTGTGGCTCCAGCGTGGTTCCCCATTCTTACTGTGAGCACATGGCTGTGGCCAAGCTGGCATGTGCTGATGCCATGCCCAGCAGTCTCTACAGTTTAATTGCTTCCTCCATTATTGTGGGCTCTGATGTGGCCTTCATTGCTGCTTCGTATACCTTGATTTTGAGGGCGGTTTTTAATCTTTCCTCAAAGAATGCTCAACAGAAGGCATTAGGCACATGTGGCTCCCACGTGGCTGTCATGGCCCTATACTATCTGCCTGGGATGGCATCCATCTATGTAGCCTGGCTAGGGCAGGACACTGTGCCCTTACATACCCAAGTGCTCTTAGCTGACCTGTACCTGATTATTCCACCCACTTTGAACCCCATTATCTATGGCCTGCGGACCAAAAAAATACGAGAAAGAATATGGAGCTTGCTGACATATTCTCTGTTTGACCACACCACACAGGGTATATGAACACAAAACTGTTTCAACCTTGAGCTTTCCAGTCAACTGCAAAAGAGCCTTAGAAGCCTATGAAACTGTACTGATTTATCTAGTACTATAAGCATTCTAAGGATGAGGCTTTCCATTTTTAGCAAGAATGTAAATGACATTCTGACTTTATTTCAATTGTATTAGTATATGGATCAGAGTTTGGGCAGAAAATACAGATTTGGAATTTTTTTTCTTTAGTTCCTTATCCATTTTTCTAATGTAATATCCTTCCTACCCTTTTGCTAAAAAGCAACTGTTTGACATGCTTTCCCCCAAACCTGCCTGAATTTTGGAAATTGTTCCTCCCTTCTTGAAATTATATAAATGAAATTGTTAATTATGTGACACTGTCCTCTGATCTCTGAGGAATTTAGTCAACTTGCGTCATGTTCTTGTACTAATACCAGGGTCCTTCTCCAGGCAGAATGGATCACAGTTAACTGAGGAGATTAAACTTGAGATCAAAGATGGTGGCCTTTTCCCAGGACACAAACTTCGAAAAAGAAATCCAAAAAAACAGCAAGAGAAGTCATTTAGCCATAAGTGATAAAGAGTGTTTTTCTGGGTTATAGTTCAAATTGATTTTTTGAAGCCAAGGTATATATATGCCTGATACTAACTTCTAGAAGATATTTTTAGATTCCTAAATTTTACTTTTTTTAAGATAGTTGGAAATGTTCTATCAATGATCAGCTTTTTGGAAGCTTAGTGAGCACACTTTATGCATGCTTCTTTTTGCTTTTTAGACATATTCTGTGTTACTCATTTTTCAAGGAAAGAATAAAGGGGTCAAATATAACTCATGTCTTTCTTCTTGTGGGTACCTCTCAGGATCTTTCTGGAATGGAAATTGACAGATATCAAAATAGAAAAAATAGAAACATCACTAGTCTTATTAAGGAGTCTATAATCTTTACCGGTTTTAGCTTTCACTCAGTTTTACTTTGTCCTTTCAGAAACTCTGGATGTTCACTATATATCAAAAGCAAAAGATCTCATGTAGGACACATATATTTGATTCTGGCAACTTTAATTTTTTTTTTTTTGTATTTTTAATGAAGGGTCTACAGGGTGTTCAGGGTTTTACTCCTAGATCAGACCCGTAGTGATCCACCTGCTTACAATCTCCCAAGAACTAGGATTACAGGCACACACCACCATGCCCAATCTCAATTGCTACCTCAATGTACCCCAGGGGTGGGGCCAGAACAGCAGGCCTGGGGATCAAACCTCCAGCCCCTGTGCCTGTTTGCAGGAGCTGTAATCCACTGAGATACTTGGCAGGCCCTTAAAATCTTAATAACATGTAATTTTCAAATGTTAAAATTCGAAGTGCATCAGCAGCCCTGATCCTATATTTTCATTTAGACATCTGGCATATTAAGTGCCTCTGTACTTTCATAAGCTGATTTTCATAGCAAATGACTTTCTTCTAAAGATGTATTTAAGGGTTGGGGAGATAGCTTGGCTGTCTACGTGACTGCCAAGCACAAGGTCCTGAGTTCGATCTCTGATACCATATGCTATGCTGGCTCAGAAACAGAGTGTGCTAGTGCATGAGATAATCCCAGCACTGGAGAGGCTGAGACAGGAAAAACACTATGAGTCTGAGCTACATAGCAAGACCCTGTATTATTATTATTTCTTTGAATACAACAGCAGCTTATTTTTTAACAACAGTTTTAGATAATTTTTATTGTTATATTCTTTTTCAAAATTTTATTTATTTATTTTTATTTTTTATTTTATTGAAGTACAAATATTGATGAGACAGTTTAATAACACCTTAACAAGATGGATTCGATAAATTAATACATTGCAAACTGTTTCCGTAATGTTTTAGAATCGTACAAGGCGCATACATGATATTATATTTACACACATCACTATAGCAGATGTCTATTATCAATAAATTAAGAGAGTGTGCCGTTTACGTATCTTAATTTTTATACCTGAATTATATAAAAGATTCAATAATTAATACTTTCTACCTTGATATTTTCCTAGTGGTTGTCCATAGCACTAGAAGCCGACATAATATCCTGTCCAACCAGCATCAGTGCAAATCTTGCCTCTCATAGAATTATGTAGAAGCATGGAATTATCTATCCCAACTGTACTGTCTATACACACACATCATGATTCTTGTTTCTATACCCCTTCCTTTCTCTACACCTGTCAAAGATAGGCATTCCATTATCACTCAACCAATTCAAGTACTGGAACTCCATGACACAGACCAACACAGTCCAGCATTCCACAACAATAGTGAGTTATTCAAAGAAGTTGTCGACCACATACAGCTCAGCTTAATATTATGGCCCCGTGATGTATACTTCATTTTTATACTTTTCTGCTGGATGGTTAAGACATAGATAGAGCAAGACTTATATACCAAACACATGTACTTTATGTTTCTTATGTGGTCAGTGAAGTCCCCTCAGGGTTTATCTTGTAGTCCTGTACCTTATTCTGTAGATCCTTTGTCTGTGTCATCCATGTGGATGAGTCACGACCAATGCTTGACCAGTTTGCTCTCTGTGAGAGAGAGAGCCTGAGAGAAAGTTTTCTCTCCATGTGACTCTCCCCAGGCACACTATACAACTTTGATCTCTTTCCTCTGTGGCTCCATAATCTCCTTGTTCAGAAAATTTGGAGCTCACCTGAGTTTCATGATGTTGCAGGACAGGTTCTCCTATGTCCTGAGTCTTCGCTGACCTTGAAAGGCTAGGGCCAAAATGTTGGCTGGCCTTGTGGCTCTTCTATTTCTCCAACTCTGACTTGTGATCTTAGGTTGTTAACCATCCAGAAGAAAAGCTGATTAGTATCCTGCAGCATATGCCATTCACTTTGCCTTATCTGACTCAATTAATTTTAGTTGCTGTACATTTCCTTTTGTATTTCTGCTTTTCACTTGTTATACTAGGGAGACTATATGATATTTACACATGTGTGTCTGGTTTATTTCACTTATGAGTATATGTTCAAGTGGCATCCACTTCAATATAAATGCATCAAGCTTATCATTCTTTAAAGCTGAGCAATACTCCATTATATGGAAATACCACATCATTTTCAACCACTTCTCATGTGATGGACATCTTGGTTGTTTCCAAGATTTTGCTATCTGATTGTGCTGATATAAACATAGGTACACATATATCACTATGATACAATGTTTTCAGTTCCTCTGGGAAAATTCCCAGTAGGGGTATAGCTGGCTTCAATAGGATTTCTAGTCCTACTCTTGAGGAGTCTCCACACTGACCTCCACAATGGTTGTGCCAGTCTGCATTCCCACCAGCAGTGGAGAAGTGTTCCTTTTTCCCCACAACCTCTCCAACATTTGTTATTGGTTGATTTCCTTATGATAGTCATTCTTTCTGGAGTGAGATGGTATCTCAGTGTTGTTTTTATTTGCATTTCACAGATGACTAGGGATGTGGAGCATTTTTTCATATATTTATTCACTTCTTTAATTTCGTCCTCTGAGAAGTGTCTATTTATCTCAGATGCCCATTTCTGAATTGGGTCTTTAAATTTGAGGGCCCTGTTATATCTTAGTTCTTTATATGTTCTGGACAGTAGACCTCTGTCTGATTGCTTATTAGTTAGGATTTTTTCAAAATTTGTGGGTTGTCTTTGCACTCTGTTGACAATTTCTTTTAACATGCAGAAGTTCCTTAAGAAGAGTTGATCCCAGTTGGTGATTCTTTCAAGTGCTTCCCGTGCGAATATATAATTGTTCATGAACTCTTTACCTACTCCTATCTCTTCAAGAGATCCTCCTACTTTCTCTTCCAGGAGATTGAGTGTTTCTGTTTTTTTTTTTTTTTTTTTTTTTTTTTTTTTTTTTTTTTTTTTTTTTTTTTTTTTTTTTTTTTTTTTTTTTTTTTTTTTTTTTTTTTTTTTTTTTTTTTTTTTTTTTTTTTTTTTTTTTTTTTTTGTCTTTTTTTGAGGCAGGGTCTCACTATGCAGCTCAGGCTGGCCTTAAGCTCACTTTGTAGCTCAGGCTGGTCTCGAACTCACAACAATCCTCCTGCCTCAGCCTCCCGAGTGCTGGGATTACAGGCCTGCGCCACCATGCCCGGCTGCTGAGTGTTTCTGTTTTAATGTTTAGATCTTTAATCCATTTTGACTTTAGCTTAGTGCACGGTGGTAGAGATGGGTCAAATTTTAGTTTTCAGCATGTAGAAAGCCAAGTTTTCCAGCACCATTTGTTAAAGAGGCTGTCTTTCTTCCAGTGAGCTTGTTTAGCCCCTTTGTCCAAGATCAGATGGCTGAGTGTGATTGTAGATGCCTCTGCATCTTCTAATCTATTCCATTGATCCTCAGGTCTATTTTGTTGCCAATACCATGTTGATTTTATCACAGTGGCTTTGTAGTATAATTTCAAGTCAGGAATTGTGATGTCTCCTGCCTTGTCTTTATTGGCCAAGATTGCCTTTGCTATTCTAGGTCGTTTGTGGTTCCAGATAAATTTTAGGAATGATTTCTGTATGTCTGGGAGGTATATTGGTGGCAGTTTGATAGGGATTGCATTAAATCTGTACAGACATTTTGAGAGTTTGGCCATCTTCATGATGTTGGTTCTTCCTATGCAAGAGCATGGAATATCTTTCCATTTTCTGAAATCCTCTATAACCTCTTTTCTTAGGGTGTTGTAATTTTCCATGAAAAGATCTTTGACTTCCTTGGTTAAGTGAATCCCAAGGTATTTCATTTTCCACGGTGCTAGTTTAAGAGATATTGTTTCTATTGTTTCCCTTTCAGTGTGCTTGTTATCTGTGTAGAGGAATGCTATTGACTTTTGAGTACTGGTTTTGTATCCTGCTATGCTACTGAATTTTTCTATCAGTTCTAGTAGTTTCTTGGTGGAATTTTTGGGGTCTTCCAAGTAAAGTATCATGTCATCTGCAAATAGTGATAATTTAACCTCTTCTTTATCTATTCTTGTACTCTTTATTTCTCCCTCTTTTCTAATGGCTGTTGCTAAGGATTCCAAGACTATATTGAATAGGAGGGGTGATAGAGGACATCCTTGTCTTGTACCTGATTTAAGAGTAAAAGATTTCAGTTTTCCCCCATTTAGGATTATATGAGCTTTTGGGTTGTCATAGATGGCTTTTATCAAGTTAAGATAGAGTCCATGTATTCCAGTTTTCTGTAGGACCTTGAACATGAATGAGTGTTGGACTTTGTCAGAAGCTTTCTCTGCATCAATTGAGATGATCATGTGGTTTTTAGATTTCAGTCTATTAATATATTGTACTACATTTATAGATTTTCAAATATTGAACTATCGTTGCATCCTTGGGATGAATCCTACCTGGTCATGGTGTATGATCTTCTGGATTATTTGCTGTATTCTATTTGCCAGGTTTTTGTTGAGTATTTTTGCATCTATGTTCATGAGGGGGATTGGTCTGTAGTTCTCCTTTTTGTTTGTCTTTCTCTGGTTTTGGAATCAGTATTATACTTGCCTCCAGAAATGATTTTGGGAGGACTGCTTCCTTTTCAACTTCATGGAAGAGTTTGTGGAGTGTGGGGATTATATTTTCTATAAATTTCTTGTAGAATTCAGCTGTGAATCCATGAGGACCTGGACTTTTCTTTGTTGTCAGGCTTTTTATTTCATTGGCTGCTATTGGCTTATTGAGAGTTGTTATATCTTCTTGATTCAGTTTTGGTAATTTGTACCTTTTGAGGAATCTGTCCATTTCTTCTGTGTCTTCTATTCTGTGAGCATAAAGATTCTCAAAGTAACTATTGATAATCTTCTGAATTTCCCCTGGGTCTGTGGCGATTCCCCCCTGTTGGTTCCCTATTCAGGCGAGCATGAACCAAACTGGGATGCAGAGCAATTAATGACAATTCCCACTGTCTTTGCTGGCTTTGGTGCGAGGATCCGGAAAATTGCCGGAGTCAGCCCTCCTGTGTCAGGCAGGTCACTCTCTAGGTGGGCGAGTCGGGGCTTTGGGGGGTCTGCTGGGCTCCCAAAAGGATAGTCGATGATCTTATTCTGTTCCAGGGCTACAGGCTGGAACCTGAGAAGGCTGGGAAAGGTCCCTCCGGTGCAGCGGGCCGAGAGCACTGACTCACAGTCTAGGCTGCGCTGGGTTTCGACTATAGGGTGAGATCCAGGATCGCTGAAAAATGTCCCTCTGGCATGGCAGGCTTGGAGTTCTCACTCCAGGACGACCTGCACTGGGTCGGGTGCCGGCCGTGGGGTGGGACCAGCAATTGCTGGGAAATGTTTCTCTGGCGC
>PVKA01037115.1:0-21254 GCA_004027165.1 Ctenomys sociabilis | reverse complement strand
GACCCTGTGGATTTACTTTTTTCCTAGTAAATTTTACTCATTGTTTTATTTGAAGTTCTATATACAGTCTCTAGCAATGTGATGTCTCCACTTCCACATTTTTTGCACTGCTTACACTTAACGTGCAATCTTATTTCTTGTCTGCACACAGATGTGGAAAGCTAGAAATAAATGTTAAAGCTTAAATTTTATAAACATTTTAATACGCAGTTTGGACATGTTTTATTACCGTTTTTCTCTAAACTGGAAGTGAAATGCATGCTTTCTGGCTTTGAAGATGTTCTGGCTTTGTTCATTCTGTAATAAGCATTTCATTGGGAAATACCAGTCAGGCTATATGGTCTTTTTTTCTAGTTAGTGAAGTGTCTTTATCTTTTGCCTAAAAAATTATAGGTTCTTCAGGGTAGATGTCGTATGTCGAAACTTTTATGGATTCAAATTATGAATGAGAATTTAGTAACATAGTGCTCCACAAATAAATAACCGCTCGTTTGCTACTTTCAGAATCTTTCCAAGACTTGTACTTTAACAGCTTTATAGAGAGGCACATCCTTGAAAGCCAAATGTGAATAAAAACAAAGGGTGAGTCCCTAATTGGCTTTCACCTGGACTTTTTTAGCCTTAGATGATAGGTGTTTACAAAGATGACTTCCTTAGACTAACTTGATCATAGTGGGTGTGTCCAGATGTGTCTTGGACACTTGATTCTTTGTGTATCTATGTTGGTTCTAAGGGATTAAGCCATAGAGGCTTCTCCAGGTTTAAGAATAGTAAAGTACCTGGAAAAACCCACATTTCTGAACATATAGACGCTGGATTTGGAATCATCACGATGATACCTTCAAAAGAATCTTAAGGATTTGCCCTCCCCCCTCCACCAGTAATTGGATGTGACCATTAGTGAAGTATTGGTTTGGACTGTTCTGTTTGCTATGCCTTTTAATGTGTAGACTCACATTTTTTTCACCTATGAAGTATGAATACAGTTGACCTGTCATATATTACATTTCACATGACTTTTTTTTTTTTTTTTTTGGTAGGTTTGCAATATGATAATCAGATTTTTTAACTGGTTTGTTTTTTCTGTGTGGGTGTACTCACATTTGAAAGTATGAACCACAGTTAAGTGGTCTCAGGGGTAGTGAAGCACTCACTTTTCATTTCTAAGTACGAATGGCTGAGTATTAAAATACTGATCATGCTGTGCTAGTGATGGGGGGGTGACAAATTAGCCATGTTTTGTGTTGACATAACTGTTAACTGATTGTTGATTACTTTTTTTACGTGAATTGTCTTATGAGGAACCCAGTGCAAGTCACCAAAAGAAGTGACATCTGCCTAAGACTTGTAATAGCTAAAGTTAATTGAGCTTAAAGGAATTGTTACCATTAAAGTCTGTGTTTAAAGACACTTGGTCTTATCATTCCAGCAAACACAAAGTGCACAATTGAACTTGATACTGTGAGCTCAATTTTGAATGTACAGTTAATAAAGGGTAGTGGTGGTCTACAAAGGGTTAGTGAATATGATAGGTTTCAAAGTGTGACTCAGCCAGTATCAGCATCATTTGGGGGAAGGTCTTACAGACAAATTGGGTCTCATCCCTGTTAACATTGATTGCAAGTAAACTGGCAGTTCCATACAAGATCATTTGTTTAGTCTTGAGTGTTCCTTTGTGACAAACTAGACAGTAACTAGTGACTGCAACTGCGCTCTGCTCAATTGTGGCTGCATAGGCTGTTTTGTATGCTTTTGATGCTCAACATGCCAGTTTTCTGTTTAATCCAGCCAGTGTTTAGGTGTTAGAAGTAACCAAGTTTGAGGATCTGCTTGTGGTAGATAACAGCTGAATAAAGATTGGAGCCCAGATCTCATTCTGTGGAAATGAAGAGTACATTTGCAGTGTTTGAATTTAACAATGTGCCCTAGCTAGGTTTGGTGCACACTTGTAATCTCAGCACTTGGGCTGAGGTAAGCAGAGCATTGCAAATTCAGACTTTGTCTAAAGCAAGCAAAAAAAAAAAAAAAAAAAAAAATCGTAATACTGTTTTAAAACTTTTTAATGCAAAATAAATCGTAAAGAGCTTTGGAGACCATGTTTTCTGAACATAGTGGAATAAAGACTGAAAAGCTTCCTAGAAAGCTTGGAGGGATTAAAGTTACCTACGTATTTTTCTAATTTTATGATCTTAAGTTTTTCTGTAATAGGGAAAATGATTTCATGTTTTTACAGACCATTCTCTGAGCATCAGCATTCTGATTCTGTTCACCATTGTAAATGTTATCTAAAAGTGCTTTCATTCCTGCTTAGAAACAGCTCATTGGGTTGGCCTGCCACTTTACGGAACCATAGACCATCATACTTACTGTACTTCTGGCTGTTCACAGGGCATTGTTACAGTGTTTAAAACTGGCCAGGTTTCCACACACTTAAGCCTCTTCTTAACCAGAGTGTAAGCAGATTTCCTGGTACCAGGCCTAGCTATCTTGACTTCCACACTCCCAAATAAATATTCTTCAGAAATTTGCTTGGGGCCTGTCAGTTCACCATCCTGCCACCCACTGTGGTGTAAAGCTCTTGTCTTAGTATTTTTTTGCTTCCTGGTATGCAGCAGTTCATTCCACATACAACATCCACATCAGGTCACAGCAAATTTACAAGGAATAAAATCATGAAATTGTTTCATAATAAAATTCCATTCAAAATTAAAATTGCTATTTGTAATGAATTTAACCATAGAAATGTGAAACATGTACAAGGAAACTAAATTAGAAAAGGCCTAAATGGGAAAGCATCCTGTGTTCGTGGATTAGAAGACTTGAGTACTGCAGGGAGATGGCTTAATAGAATAAGCACTTGCCTGGCAAGTACCAGGTCATGAGTTCAATCCCCAGTACCACAAAAATAGACTTGAATACTATTGAGGTGTTAGGGTTTCTCAAAGTTAAATCTCAGGTCAAAACCAATCTGTCAAGAATGACTGGCTTTCAGAAATCATTTAAAAGATTGGATGGTGCTGAGGGTATCTTCACCGAGAGAGCACATGGCTAGCATGTATAAGGCCCAGATTCACAAATTAATATGGAATTGTAAAGGACCATAAACAGTCTAAAAAGCAAAAGTAAAGAATTATACTTAGTTTCAATACTTAGTACAAAGTTACAATAATCAAATTTGATGCAAGGAGTCACCCACTCCAGTCCCACTTGTATCCCTTTCTTGGACAGAAGATTGCTTTCCCCCAATAAGTATTCTACTATTTAAAAAAGTACTAGCACAAACGTGCAAGCCCATGTAGTAGAATTGAAAAATCATATTTCTGTATGGACAATTTTTGGCAAGGGTGACTAGGCCACTCAGTGGGGAAAAGTTTCCACAAATACTGCTGTGACTAGTGGTGTATATACAAAAGAGTAAGCCGGGACCCCCATCTCATAGCATATATAAAATTTGAATTCCTAAATGTGATCTAAAGCTAGAGACTTGGCTTTAGAAAAGGAGTATTTCATGGCCATAGAATTGGAAAGTTATGACACTGTATTTCTGTGTCAAAGGACATAATAGTGGAACGACTACAGAATGTGAAAATTATGTTAAGGGGTTCCTATCCACAATATATAAAATCATAAAACTGACAATTTGTAACACCAAAAGATTTCAGTAGATTTCTCCAGACATACAAATGTCCACAGGCACTTGTGTAAAAGGATGTTCAAGATGAGGGAAATGCCAATCCAACCAGTGAAGTATTAATTGATACCTACTAGGGTAAATGTAAATTGTAAAAATGAAAAGCATTGGTGAGGATTCAGAAACGGTGTTGCTGGTAGGAATGTAAAATGGTATAGCTTCAGTGAAAGGCAGTTTAGCAATTCAAACAGTTGGGTGTGTTGATGCGTGAATGTGATCCTAGCATTCTGAGAGGCTGAGACAATCCCACGTTCAACCCCTGCTTGGACAACATGCTGAAACCTGGTCACAAGATAAAAGATGTAGGTAGCCCAATTAGAAGGCCCTGGCTTCAACCCCTTAGTACCACTAAAAGAAAATCAGAATTGCACAAGTCATCAGTTGCATTCATAGAGTATGTGCACACAAGAATTGAAACATTGTGGAAACAAACACGGAATATGGTACGTTCTGGCATTTGATAGAGAAGCCATAAAAAGGAATGCATTATTGATAAATAGTACAACTGTGGGTGGATTGTGAATGCATACAAAGGGTGCAGAGCCAAACAAAGGTACCACATTTTATGGTTCTGTTCAATGAGCATAAGTCTTGAGATAGCACATTGGTATTTGCCAGGGACTAAGGAAAAGGGAGAAAGGGTGATAACTGCTGGGCAGGTCTCATGGGGAATGAAAATGTCCTGAGACTGCATGAGTTTTTTCAGCACTGTGGACATACTAAAAGATCTAAATCATACATTTGATTTTTTTTTTTTTTTTGCAGAACGGGGATTGAACTCAGGACCCTTGTGCTTGCCAGGCAAGTGCTTATTTTACTGAGCTGTCTCCCCTGCCTATTAAATCATATGTTTGTAAAGTGCTCATTATGTGTTATGTGGATTTCACCTCAGAAAATGTCACTGGAGATAGTAACAGCCAACATGCACTTTGTTTTGGTAACTTTTTGAGATGGTTTCACTATGCACTTTAGGCTGACCTTAAACTCACTTTGTAGCTTAGGCTGGACTCAAACCTGCTGTAATCCTCCTACCTCTGCCTCCCAAGTGCTGCAATAACAAGGTGGCACCCAGCTGTACCATTTTTTAGATGCAAAGTTCTACTCTGAATTCTTCACATATATTAACTAAATTTTCATAACTTGTAACAGACAAGCAAACGGGGTAAAGTGGCTAAACACTCGTCTAATGGCACAGATTTTCAAAATCTAGATAATGGGTCTCCAGAATCTTCCCTCTTTACTATGATACATATGAGTTTAAAATATGAAGAACAGGGTACTAAAGATTATCACGTTTGAAAAATAACCAAATTGATTCAAAAAAGTCAAATCGGAGACTCAGGATAATTTAATAGCCTAGTAGATGAAGGGCGTATAGGGGGTTCAGGGTCTCACTACTAGATTGAACTCACAGGGATCTGTTTACAGCCTCACAAGAGCTGCACAGGCATGCACCACCATGCCCAGTCTCAATCCCTGTCTCAGCACACCCTAGGGGCGGGGCCAGCATGGAAAGCCTGGGCATCAAACTCCAGGCTTTAATCTGCCAGGTGCTTTAATCTATTGAGCTAATTGGCCAGCCTGACTAAAGAATTACAGAAGTGGAAAAGATAAATCATGCTGAACATAATTGAGAGATGAAAAATACAGGAAAGACTTTATCACTTGGGCTATCACATGCTTGAGTTCCATTCCTTCTCTGGGTTCCAAACCACCTTGCAATTTCTCTTCTTGCATACTTGAATTCCTCTGGTAACGTGGCAGTGATGCACAGCCAGGCAATCAGAGTTTCTCCTGCTTTTTCGGGCAGGAGCGGAGGCATGGGTAGTATGAGTGTAAGGACTCAGCATCCATAGAATGCCACCTATCTGTGCTGGAGAAAGGACACTAGTGCCTGGGTGCTGGGGACCTTTGTGTCCCCAGAGCAACTGTGTTGCTGCTTCTGGGAGTCTCACACTGCTGCTCTGTGCACAACGGTCCAGGTCCAGTGATGAGCTGTGCTCTTGGTGTAAGGGTTCAGACCCTCAGGTCCCCCAAAACCTCAAGAGCTCACCGGTGGGATGTAAAAGGCTACTGGATCATGGAGCTACTTCTGACTTGCTCCAGGAGATGGAGATGGGTGTGTGTGTGTGTGTGTGTGTGTGTGTTCAGAAGAGGGGTCAGTCACTGGGGTATGGCCTGGAAGGACTCACCTAGGCTTCTCCCTTCTCTGTCTATCTGCTCACAGTCTGCATGCTGTGAGCAGCTGTCCTCCAGTCTGCTTTGAGCCTACAGTCCTGCTTTGGAGTCAGATAATTATGGACTGAAAAGTGAGCCAGAATTAATGTCTCCTTTCTCAATTTGACACTTCAGGGAGACTAACTAAGGCCCTTTGCAAGCCTGCAAGGCCTGAAGGGTGACCAACTGCATGTACTGTCCACCCCTTTGGTTACTCTAGCCAAGGATCATCTTGTCCTTTGCTGGTCAGCTGGAGGCTGCCTGTGGCTGTCTTTGCAACTTCAGATGGATTGGCCTGGCTGATTCAGGCAACAGGCTAAAAGTACTGTTTCTCCAAAAAGCTCTACATTTCTTTTGTTTTTTCTTGGCTAGTCTCCCTCATCCCTACAGCACAGTTGAGTCCTTTTGTCAACCTATAGAAGTCTAAACTTTTTGTCAAAGTTTAGAAATTTAAGCAACTCAGCAAGTGAGTAGCCTTTTTACTTCGTACACATCCTTATTCTGCGCAAAAGGAGGACCAGGAGATGGTGTGAATGCTACACCTGCCCTAGGGTAGGTAGCCTTACAATATAAGGGAGGGGAAGCAGGTTCACTATGAAGTCCAGGACAGCCTTGGACTTGCATGATACTCCTGCCTCGCTGGTATTACAGATATGTGTCACAACATCTTAAGAGATTTATAAAGAAAAGTAAACAAGAAATAGAGAAAATGAATCTTTTGAAATGCTAACACCTAATTTTCCCTGAAATTAAGGAATCTAAGTTACAGACAAGAGTAAGCCCACTAAAGCCCAAACAGGAGACAGAAAAATCAGATCTATCTTGAAGGAAGTAAGATATGAAAGAAAGAAACAAATTTTAAAGCTAATTGAAAATAAAGGGGGCCAGGGAGATGGCTCAGTGGAAGAAACACTTCCCTGCAAATGCAGGGGCCTGAGTTCAATCCCTGGTTCTGCAAAAAAAAAAGGGGGGGGGGGATAAAAACAAGTAGATTACCTGCAAAGAAACAACAGAAGACCAGCGAGATAGCTCAGTGGTCTAAAGCACCTGCTTAGGCAAAGTGCAGGGACCTCAGTATGATCCCTGGCACCACATGCCACACTAGACCCCACCCCTAGGGCGGGCTGAACTGGCAAAAAAACAAACAACAACAACAACAAAAAAAAAAACTAGAAATTGACTGGAGAGCAAAAATGAAAAATTTCTCAACAGAAACCGTGAAAACACAGCATAGTACAATACTCTCTGCCAAGCCCTGGAATTCTACAGCAAAGACAAAACACATTCAAGAATAGGGGTGGCCGGCATGGAGATGTTTCTTTGCTGACTATAATTTTATTTATGCAACGTTTAGAAGAGTCCAAATTAAACCATAGTGTTGGAAATCAGAATGGCAGTTCTCTGGGACAGGGTCAGTTTCTCTGGATGAAACTGCTTCTGATAGGGCTAGTGATTATATTTTATTTTTTTTGTGGAACTGGGGATTGAACTCAGACCCTTGTGCTTGCCAGGCAATCGCTTCTTCTATTGAGCCATCTCCCTGGCCCAGGCTAGTGATTATACATGGATGCAAATTTTCCAGGACTCACAGAACTCAGTGTGGCAAATCTGAACACTATGTATGTCACCTCTTTAAAAAAATAAAATAGGGCTGGGTGTGGTGGCACATATGATCCCAGCACTCAGGAAGCTGAGGCAGGAGGATCATTGTGAGTTTGAGACTAGCCAGGGCTACAAAGTGAGTTCAAGGCTGGCCTGAACTGCATATAAATACATACATACATAAGGCAAAATGAACTGCAGAGGTTTAAGGTTGGGCTGGGGACATAGCTCAGAGAGAGTGTATGCTGTGGCATACCTGAGTCCCAGGGTTCCATCCCTGTCACCCCCAAAATAATCACTAGAAAAAGCTAAAAGGAAACAACACAAGCAGATCAGTTGGAGAGGACTATGATAGCAATTAAAAGAATCTTTTGGGAAGAGTAAAGAAAATGACTGACTTTAGAATTCAGTGTAGTTTGGGGCTGGGATGTAGCTCAGTTGTAAGGAGTCCAGCATGTAAGATCCTCAGTTCTATACCAGGCCATACCAAAAAAAGTATTGTTCAGGATAATAGATGGGTCTTCTTAGTTGGACCTGGTGACATGCAAGGCAGGACAACACCAAGTTTGGGCCCAGCCTAAGAAACCTAGTAGAGCAGCAGAGACAGCGCAACAGTCTAAATACCTACCTTGGCAAGTGGAAAGACCTGGGTTTGGTCCCTGTGCCACATGCTGTGCTGGTCCCATCCCAGGTGTGCTGAGCTGGCCACTGAGACCCAGCATGGTGGCGTATGCCTGTAATCCCAGCACTGGGGAGGCTAAAATAGGATCATTATGAGTCTGAGCTGCATAGTGAGACCCTGTACCAAATACATTTAAAAAGAAAAGAAACCTAGTGACAGCAAGATGAGGGTATGGGCATGTAGCTTAGTGCAAAGGCACTTGGTTCAGTCATTCTTAATCCCCAGTACCACACACACACACACTCCTTTACAAATTCCAAATAATAAACAGAGAAGGGGTGAGAGACACAGGAACACTGCAGGACTCTGGAAAGGGCCACAGATGAAAGCCAATACTGTGCAGAAGTGGAAAGCGGGGAGGAGATATTTACACAGGCTCAAGCTGTCTCCTAGCCATCTCATCTGCTTACACAGCACAACTGTGTAAGGTGGCGGTGCATGGCAGTCACAAGTATGGGGTCAGTGTCACCAGTGACAGAGCTACTTTCTCTGATGGCACCATCTTCTGAGAGCATCACATCTCTGTGCCACCCTTATAGGAAGTGGTGACCTCCACTGAGATGTGCAAAACTGCAGACACACCCAGATTGAGAGACACTACCCAATAACTCATGATGCTCTTCAAGGTATGATTCTAAATGGAAAGGACAGACTGGGAATGTGTCACAGATTGGAAGAGACTGAGGCAGTGTGACAAGTGAATGGACTGTAGCATCCTAGAATGAATGAATCCCTCAGTACAAAAAGAACATCTATGGAAAAATGGGTGAAATCTGAGTCAAGTGTATAGCTTAGTAATTGAAATGGTACTGATGTCTTGGATTTTACTAGTCTTCTGTATGTTAATATTAAGGGAATCAGTGTATGACCTAAAAGTATATGCTTTTTTTTTTTAAAAAAAACAGAGTCTTGCTATGTAGTTCAGGCTAGTCTTACCATGTAGCCCAGGCTTGCCTCAAACCTGGGTCAATTTTCATGCTTCAGCTGCCTGAGTGCTGGGATTTCAGGTATTCACCACTACATGCAAAAATTGGTGCTAAGTTGTTCTATAAGTCCAAAAATGATCTGAACACAAAAAGAAAGACACACACACACACCAGGAAGAAAACAGCACTGAAATTAGAAGAGAAGAAAATAGCCAGAATGGGAGAGAAGAGATGCCCAGAAACTCCCAGAGAAACTGGGGAGAATGGGATGCACAAGATGTAGATGAAAACTCAAACAGGTCAGGAATGAGTTTCAAAGGAATGGGGTTAAATTATCCAATTAAAATATACATTTCAGATAAAAAATAAGATAATAATAATAAAAAGTACAGGGCCAGGAAGGTAGCTCAGCACCTAAGTGCTTGCCTGGCAAGCACAAGGTCCCAAGTTCAATCCCCAGTACTGCAAATAAAATAAATAAATAAATACAAATTTCTGATTGAAGAAAAAAATAGAATTACCTGTTTGTTTATTAGCCATAAAATAATAAGTTGACAGGAAAGTGGAGCCCCTAGTGAACAGTCCTCCCAGAAAGCTCTGTCTCACATGTGCAGCCAGCCTTGGTGACCATCAAGCACACCCATGCGGCCCATGCCAGCCTCTAACTGCAGGGCTTATACATTCTCCTACCTGGATCTTCTGAATAGGTGGGCTTTTTTTTCCCGCTCCGCATCTCATTAAATCACTAAAATGTCTAGAAAGGGATGAGACTCAGGATCCTCCTGCCTTAGGCTCTCAAAGAGCTGGAATTACAGACATGCATCTCATGCCTGCCTTGCATAGTGTCTTTGTCAAGGCAGGTATTTTTAATTTTAAGAAATCCTAGCTGATCAGCATTTCTTGCATGGCTTTTGCTGTTGCCTCTAAGAAGGCACTGCCATATCCAGATTTCTCCCGTGCTAGGTTCTGAAAATTTATAGATTTGCATTCTCCATTTAGGTTGATGACATACATGTGCCACCACACTTAGTTTTGGTGGCTGGCACAAAGCACCACGGGTTCTGGGGCTGGCATAGCGTGCAGTGCCAGGGATAAAAGCTGAGTCCTTGTGCTTCCCAGGCAGGTGCTTAGAACACTGAGCTATCCCCACAGCCCCCTGTTTCTTATTGACTCTGCCTTTGGGAGGTTTCTGCTGCCATATTTTTAAGTTTAGAGATTTTCAGCCATGGTGGGTCTGCCTAGGGATTGTTTTCACTGCTGACATAAAAATACCTGACACCCAAAGAGAAATGTTCATCTGACTCACAGTCTTTAGGGGTTTCAGTTCATAATCAGCTGGGTCCAAGTCAGGGTGGCATGGAAGACAGGCATTTCAGGAGGAGAAACAGTTCATGGTGGGTAAAAGGTAGCAAGCCAACAAGTGATGACCACAGCCCTTTCTATCCCTTATATCTTGTTCAGGATACTCAAGGTGGGTAGCACTCATACTCTTAATCCTACCATTGCACCCATATCAGTTCTAGCATCATCTAGAGCCAGCCACCTCTGAAAAAGCCCCACTTACAACTACATGAGGCTTTGGGAGAATGTCCAGATACAAACCATAACAGGAAACATCAGAGGTGCCCTCCTTTCTTTCATAGTGCTTGCCATTGCCAGTGTTGTCTCAGTCTTTGACAGAATCCTGTCTTTAAGGTGGGCATGGCAGCCAACACCTGTAATCCCAGCATTTGAGTAGTTGAGGCAGGAGGACTGTCATGAGCTTAAGACCAGGCTAGGCTACATGGTGAGTTCAGGGTCAGTCTGAACTGTGTAGTGAAACCCAGTCTCAAAAACACAAAACAAAACAACACAACTAAAATTCCTCCCCCCCATCTTTCTCCTGCATTGCCATCTGTTCTTGCACTGCTGCCTTGGATCTGAGGCTACTACTGCTTGCTTTCTCTTCAAATTGCATTTTGCTGATTTTTTAAATTGAAAGCTATACACAATACAGGGGTGAAGGACTTGAAGTAGTGGGCTTTGGCTCTGCAGGATGTTGGGATGGTTCAACAGTCCTGAGATGGGGTTCTGCCTCAGTTACTGTCTCCTGGCTGTGAAATCTATATCCTGCTTTCATGTAACAGAAGATTCCTCTCCACCCCCAAGTATACTTCAGTTTCTTAGTTGTTCGGGTCCTGTTCTAGTTCTGGTTGCTTCTGTCTCTTAGAAACTGCTGGTTACTAAGATGCATTTTGTAAGAATCAATCCCCAATTGACAAGCCATTCTGCCTCTGTACTTCCTGCTTGCATATCCTATTTAAGCCCTTGAACACCAGAGATCAGGGTCTGATATTCTGGGAGTGATTCTGATTGGTGCCCATTGTTATAACTAGATCTGCCTCCAAATTCTGGGCATCATTTTGATGTTTCTGCTTGCCGTTGCATACAGAGTACTTCGTTGAGGGTCTTGGGAGCAGAGATTGGTGAGGCTCTGATAAAACCCCAGATGATTTGCTCAGCTAGGATGGACAAGTACTTCTGAGCACGGCTCTTGTAGAGAACAGTGGCCGGCACCTTGTGAGTGGGTCCTTTCCCAATCTCTTGTAAGAACTGCAAGGGGGATCAAAATACATGGTACTTAATGTTTCTAAAAAACTCACTAGCATAGAGGACATGTGGCCATGAGTCCCTCCTTGCTTTAATATGCTTATCCTGTGGTTCTTGCCACTTTCTGAAACAGCTCTGGAGTTCTTTGCCCAAGTGCCTTTATGAAATATGATAAAAAAAAAATACAGTGAGCACGGTTACCAGTGCCATCCAACAGCAAGGAAGGCTTGTAAAATCCTGTACTGTGTCCTCATTCACCTTATTCACTAGATCTGGCACTGTGAGATGTCTGGCTGCCCCCCAGAGTTAAAATGGTCATGGAAGAAAGCATGCTGAATGGTTCAAGACACTGAAGCAGTCAGGATGGTGCAACTAAAGACACATTTTTTAAAAAGTGTTTAAAAGTTCACCATATTTTTCATCAGAATGTCCATGCAGAGTCCCCCCCACCCCGCTGCCTCAGTCTTCAGCAGATGAACTTTGTATAACTTCTAGGGCAACATTCCTGAAAATACAGAAGGACCCTAAGACTGGACACACAGGTCAGACTTGCCACTCACCCCTGGAGCCACTTGTCATAGCTCCTTTTTTAAAAATTTATTTATTTATTATAGTGTCTCGCTACACATCACGGATTCTTTTTTTGCCGGGGGGGGGGTCAGCTCAGCCTGCCCTCGGGGGAGGGGCTGGCATGGCATGTGGTGCTGGGGATCGAACCGCAGTCCCTGAGAGGCGCTTTAGACCGCTGAGCTATCTTGCCAGCCCTGTCATAGCTCCTTATCCTGCTGAGGCTCCACAGGGCCTGTGGCCAGTGGTAGCTGTGAGCCCTGTGGTCACCTGAGCTCCTCCTGGCTGAGGCAGTGCTTCACTCTGGGACATCTCAGGAAGGTCTGTATGGTTGCTATACAGAGTGTTTCACTTTTTCCGTTTTCAGGGCAAAGGGGCTTCTTCCACAATTGGAAGCTGGGGATCTATTGCTTCTGTGACTCAGTGTTTTTTTTTTAACATTCCAAATAAATGAGATCTTTGCTATTTTTTTTATTACTTAGTTCATTATACGATGATCAGAGAATGTTGTTTTCTACATTGTCAGTACCTCTGCATTGGATATTTCTCTGTAACTTGGCACGAAATCAGTTTTTATCAGTGTCTCATGTGACCTGTGAAGTAGTGTCAGGTACAAAGAGGCTTTTCTGTGGCTCAGATATGAGGGCAGCTCTGGGCCCACAGGCTGATCACCACTCCACCCTCTCACCCTAGGTAACCCAAGGATGGTGACAACACTATGACAATGTGACTTTTCTTTCTCCATCTGAGCCACTGAGAGATAGATGTCCCTTACAGCATCAGAGATGTTATAATGTAGAAAGAGCAAGTTTCTCAAACAGTGAGTCTAGGACATTAAAAACCAGCCTATAATCTCATCATGAGGGAGGCTGAGGCAGGAGTATCATTGTGATTTTTTTTAATTATTATTTTTATTTATTTATTTTTGGTGGAACCGGGAATTGAACTCAGGCCCTTGCGCTTGCCAGGGAAGCACTTATCCCACTGAGCCATCTTTCTGGCCATCGTTGTGATTTTGAGGGCTAGTGTCTTCATCTGCTGTTCAGTCTCCAGATCTCACAGATATTTGCTTGTCTTTAGGTGTTTCTTATTTTTGAGACTGGGTCTTGCTATGTAGTTCAGGTTGGCCTTGAACTCACTATATACCCCTGGCTGGCCTCAAACTCACAACGATCTTCCTGCCTCAGTCTGGTTCAGTTCAATTTACAAGTTTATTCTCACAGCCATTGCAAATCTGTTATCCCCTATGGTTTGGGATCTGCCTATAGTTGGGGACTGAGATGAAGAAGGGTCTCTTCTATACTTGTCCATGCTCAGGATCCTGCTTTTTCCCAGGGGGTTGGGACATCAGTGAGGGATATGGGGCTTCTCTGCTGCTTCCCTAGGGAAATAGTGTGCCTTCATCTGTAGGGAAAGTCACATGTCCTTGACCCACCTCATTCTAGTGATGATCGTAACTACTCTACTTTCTCTTGCGCTAATAATTGGAGCTTCAAACTCGATGGGACCTGAGCATGTGAGGGGCTGCAATCCCAGCACTTGGGAGGCTGAGGCAGGAGGATGGGGAGTTTGAAGCCAGTCTGGGCTACATAGTGAGGTCTTGTCTCAAAACAGAACAAAGTCTCTAGTGGGTATTTTAAGCTTTCCAAGCATTTCCATAGAAGGCTCTGTATTTTGTCACTCTTGCTGGGGTGAGGCCATCCTACGATCACAGTGCCTGGGTGGAGCTGAGGTACCTACCACGTCTGGTAGCTTCAGTCTCCACCAGCCCTTCAGTTGGATCCTCTCACTATAGCTGACTTCATCTGATGGTTCAGTTTTTATGGCTGGCAAGAGCATGGGTCAAGGGAACAGTTAGTCCCTTCAAGACTCCTACCATTTCCAGGTTAGAAAGACAGCTGACACCCAAATGAATGACAGACGGCTGCTCTGCACACCTTCAGACCTCCGTGTTCTTGTAACTCTTGTCATTTTCTTTGGCCTGAAGCACCCTTGCCGTGGCATTTGTGATAACTGATAGGCTCACCAGACTTATCCACTTAAGAGATGAAGCCAGTACAGTCATGTAGTGGTGTGGTTTAGATCTAAAAGTCTGGAGGTGGGGCTCTCAGATGGGGCTGGCCTGTGAAGGCTAATTCATGGAAGATCAATGCTTCCAAGAAGCTGCGGGACCAGCAGACAGTGATGGAAACTGGAGAACAGGCTTGGATACAGGGAGAGGGCATGGGTGTGCCTTGTCCTTGGTCCCTTCCTGCTGAGGTTGTCTAACCCTCTCTGCTTCCCAGCTGAGCAGCTCTCCTTCCTGTGGCCTCTGCCATGCTGCTGTGCTGTGGAGCTGACCAGAAACCGACACCTCAGAAACTGTGAGCTGAAACAAGCTTTCCCTCCTCTTGGTGGATTCTCTTGAGTATTTGGTCACAGAGACAAAAGTCTGGCTAACTCAGGTGGCTGAAGGCCCTTTGGGCCTGTGGTGGCTCACAGGGACCCCACATACTCCTGGAGGCCCCGTCAGTTTCTTTTTCTTTTTGGCATAACCAGGGATTGAACTCAGGACCCTGTGCTTGCCAGGGAAGTGCTTATTCTACTGAGCTATCTCCCAAGCCCTAGGTATTTTCTTTTCTTTTTTTGGTGGGACTGGGGATTGAGCTCAGGACCCTGTGCTTGCACAGGCAGGCACTTATTCTACTGAGCTACCTCCTAGCCCTACATTTTTTTTTTCTGGTACCAGGGATTGAACTCAAGTGCTTATTCTACGGAGCTATCTCCCTGACCCCGCAGCCCTACTTTTAAAGTGTTTTTTTTGCAGAACCTGGGATTGAATTCAGGCCATTGTGCTTGCCAGGCAAGCGCTTATTCTACTGAGCCATCTCCCCAGCCCCTGTCTGTTTCTTTAAACCACAAGATGATCAGTTGTCCTAAAGAACTCAAATTTTGGAAACCATGAGATGATCAAAGCAGAATTGTGTATAGAATACAGATATACAGATATCCACATCTATTTTAAGATTATATTTGGTGTCAGGACTTTAAAGTACATTAAGCTGAGTAGCTTTATGATCCCTTTAAAAGTAATATTCTTGGGCTGGCAAGATACCTCAATGGGGGGCTGGGGAGATGGCTCAGTTGAATAAGCACTTTCCTGGCAAGCTCAAGGGGCTGAGTTCAATCCCTTGTTCCACAAAAAAAAAAAAAAAAAAAAAAGAAGCTCAGTGGACTAAGTGCTTGCTTAGGCAAGTGCAGGGAACTAGGTTCAATCCCCAGCACCACATGCCATGCTGGCCTGCATTACAAGTCCGAGCTGTGTAGTGAGACATTGTACCAAAAACATAACATAAAATAAAGCAGACATTATTCAAGAAAATCATGTGAAAGATTATCTTATAAAATAAAGGCTTCATTATTTCATCTATGCCAATCCCAATTTTAGGGAGTCCATGGAATAGGGTTTTGGTTTTTCCTGGGTGCTCCACAGTGATCTAAGTGACCTCATAGAGGAAGAAAGGAGGAACGGAAAAAGTGATGGCTATATTTTGGTTTTGCTTTTAAAAAATTATCTTAGCCATTTCTTCCTTTATTTTTTGCAGTACTGGGCATTGAACTCAGGACCCTGTGCTTGCCAGGCAAGTGCTTATTCTATTGAGCTTCATCTCCCTAGGCTCTTATTTTTCTTTTCTTATTTCATATTTTTCTTTCTTTTTTTTTCCTTGAAAGAGAATCTTGTTATGTTCCCAGGCTGGCCTCGAACTCACAAATCTCTTGCCTCAGCCTCTTGCACAGCTAGGAATAAGGAGTGGGCCACCACGTCCACTTTAAGCTTTTCTTCATAGAAAACTCTGGCTTCGTGAATTGTTCTAATTCTGCTTAAGGGAAGTGCCTTCCCCCTTTGTCAGCATTGCTCGGTGGCCTCTTGCAAAGGCGGAGGAGGCACTCTGAGAAGCACTCTGGTACCTGGACACTCGCCCTGCAAAGGGAATGGTCATCTCAAAGCTGGTGACATTCTATAGCACAATCTGGGCGCAGGGCCCGGCTGTGGCTGTGAGCCCAGCCTGGGGAGGTTTCTTGATAAGCAGGACTTCATGCTTGACCTGCCCTGGGGAGGCGACGCCCCAGGGTCGCGGAACCTGGGCGCTTGGGGCCCGGACCGGATTACAAGGGATGGCACCTAGCACCCAAGTAAGAAGGTGCTCAATGAGATGGTTCCTATGCGGGAAGGTGCTCGCTCAGGCGGAGTGCTACCCTACGGGTGACATACCCCCGCGAGACGGTGTCCAGGCAGGATGTTCCCACGCAGGTCTGTTGCTATTCCCCTCAGGGTACGGTGCCCATACAGGACAGTGTCCAAGCGGGGCGGTGCCCAGCAGCAATCGCCTGGTCCGCGCCTGGATGCGCACTCTGCATTCCGCAGGCCGAGGGCCGCTGGGCACGCCCCACGTCGACCTGGACTCTGCAGGAGGCCGGTAGATCGACAATCAGGTAGGGCTGTAACCCCTGCGTCTCCCAGGGGCGGGAACAGGCTTCCCGGACCTACCAACTCAGGCCGCGCTCCGCCTCTGCGGCCGAGGGCCGCCCACCGCGTGGAAGGCGCGGGCCACATGAGGCCGGCCTAGGGGCCCGGCCGAGTGCGGGGCGTGGTTGGAGACCCAGCGAGCCCGGGTCTGGAGGGTGTGTCCTAGGCGTGGGACGCATCCGGATCCAGGGAGGTGGGCTCTGCTGGTTGGGCGGTCCTGGGCGGGTCCTCGCGTGGGGCGTGCTCTGCCCGTGACCTGGGTGGCCGCTACCCGAGGCTCTAGCGCTTCGGATATGCGCGCCAAGCTGCTCCGACTGCTCCCTCTGCTGCTGGTTCTCTCACTGCTTGCTCCCAGCCATGAGGGCCCCACCGCGGGCGCGCAGCACTACATCCTGAGGAGCGGCTGGTGGGTGCACAATGCGAACGGCTCGTTGGAGCTGCCGGCGGAGGTTCCGGGTTGCGTGCTTGGCGCGCTGTTGCGGCGCGGCTTCGTGCAGGTACCTAGGGGCGGAAACGGGGTGACGCTGCCAGCGGGGGCGGGGGACGGCCCGGAGGCGGGGACAGGGTGATGCTGCCGGCGGGGTGGGGGCGGGGGACCCCCCCCCCCGTGACTCTCGCTGCGAGCAGGAGGAAGTGCCTGTAGCTAGGCGGGCGCCGTCCGTGCAGCCGGGTAACACACTTCGTGTTGGCCACGGCCAGCGCCCGCTGTGGGGTCGTGGGCTATGCTGTGCTCGTGGTTCCCGCCCTCATCACGTCCCAGGGAAGCGGGGGATCGTATCCGAGTTCGCCAGAGTACGCGGCCAAGGTCCCTTAGCGCTGATCCGTCGTGCGGCGCACTGAGACTTCTTCCTGGAGCATTGGGCAGACCTCAGGGAGCACCAGTCTAAGTGTTGCACGCATGGGGCTGGTGGCTGGGAGCGCCGAGGTTCTAGTGGACTTCTCAAAAGTTGTTGCGCAGCCCTGACCCCAACCCCTCCCCGCGGTGTACACCGGAAGGAAGCGAATATCCACAGTGACAGCGAGTGCTGTTTAGAACTTTCTCTTTAGTTAATAATTTTAGTTAGTAAAACAAACTGACAAGTGGTATATTAACAGAACAGACACTCACATTTTAATGCAGTGGGAGTTACACCAAGTGAGAACCCCCCAAAAGAGCGGGATGGTGAGGCTTGAATACCCCCTCTTAGGGTCGAGGGAAGAAGGAGTTGTAGGCAATTTCAGAAGAGGAAATGACTTAAGGGAGCTGGATAGACCCAAAGAACAAAGAGCAGTGGTACAGAATTTGCTTGAGCTCTGGGTACAGATGAAGTCTCGTCTTTGTCGTGCTGATTGATCTGTGGAGGATCCAGCATACAGGTAGATGGGGAACTCCAGGGGGAGACCCTGTCCTACACTTTGGTTGGCAAAGAGGAGCAAGAAATGGGGTAATATTAGAGCTAGGGGCTGAGAAGGGAAAAAGCCAGCTAGAACTCAGTTTTCTCTTGGGTGTTTTTTTTTTGTTTTTTTTTTTTTTTAAGCCCAGCAGGTGTCTCAGGGAGTCTTGTGCTTGTTATTCATGAGGCCGAGGATTACACCATGTACTGATAATAGGCTTTAGGAAGAAAAAGGAATGAGTGGGGCTGTCTGAGTCACTTTCCCTGGGTCTGGAACAAAATACCGACAGCTGCATGCAATTTAAAGAAGGACAGCTACATTTTAGTCAGTGGCTGGGTGGTTCCAAAGAAGAAACAGCGAGACAGAAGAGCCTGGGGAGGAGAAGCGGCACGTTTCAGGTGGCGGAAAGCTAAGGGGCGAGGGAGGAACTGCAGGGAGATAAACGCTTCCGGGTCAGCCCACAGTGACCGCCCCTAACCTCAGGGCCGTAGGGCAGCCGTATTACCCTAGAGTGGAGTTCTCTTCTAAAACCCCGGCCTATGAACGCAGGGAACCTTTGGGGGACATTCTCAATATACACCTTAACGGGCCTAACTTTCCATTCTAATTTAGTGAGGCAGAAAACACTAATCACCGTATTTTGGGGGTGTAGGTAAGGAGACTTTTAAAAAAAATTAGGAATGTTCTCAGTGTTCCTGTGTTTTGGAAAGATTTTTCTTGTTAAAGCATTGCTCAACATGATAAATGAGAAAATATAGATGAATAAAAAGAAAAGCGCCTGCTTAGGCAGACGCAGCGGTGGGTTTGATCCCCGCGCATCTGTGTCGGCCCCACCTCCGGGACGCGCTGAGACTGCAGTTGAGACTGGCCGTGTAATTAATCTCTGCTTTTGGGAGGCTGCTTTTGGGACTCAGGAGGACCACTGAGTCCCATCTACCTAGTGAGACCCTGTAGACCCTATAGTAAAAAAATACAAATACAAATATATATATATATTTCAAGAAGTTGGAAGCCCAGCTTCTGGAGATAACCACAGCTCTGATGCCTCTGGCCTCCCCTTTTATTGCTCAGGATTGCTTTGGCTGGGTCATTGGTGTTTCTATGTGAAGTTTTGATTCTGTTTTTGTAGTTCATTAAAGAATGTCAGGTATTTTGGTTGGGACTGTATTGACTTTATTGATCACTTATGGTTATATAGGTTTTCAACAATATTGATTCTACTCATGTATGAGTATGGGGATTCTTTTACCTCTTCTGGTGTCTTCAAATTCTTTCTACAGAATTCTATAATTTCCATTGTAGAGGTCTTTCATCTTCATTGCTAGGTTTTTTTTTTTTCCAATTTAAAAACATTTTTTTCATTTTTAGCTATTGTAGATGGAAATGTTTTCCTGATTTCTTTCTTAACTCATTATTGGTATATAGAAAAACAATTCTTAAAATCTTTTTTTTAGCGGAACTAGGAATTGAACTCAGGCCCTTATGCTTGCCAGGGAAGTGCATATTCCACTGAGCCATCTCCCTGGCCCCTTTTAAAAATCTTGATTTTTGAATACTGTTAAGTATATATCTTCAGCTCTCTTTTAAAAAAATGATTGATTGATTGATTTATCTGATACAGGGTATCACTACACAGCTCAGATTCATAGTGATCCTCCTGTTTCCGCTTTCCCAGCACTGGGATTACAGGTGTATGCCATCATGCCCAGTCTCAGTGGGGATCTAACTTGGGTCCTTGTGCTTGCCAGGTAGGCACTTAGACCGCTGAACTATCTCCTCAGCCCAAGATCTCTTTTAACTTACTACATATTTTGAAAAATTTTGCATTTTTAATGATTATTTTTTTCTTTTTTTGAGATAAAATCTTGCTATGCAGTTCAGGCTGGCCTTGAACTCACTATGTAGACCAGGCTGGCCTCAGACTCAGCAATGATTTTTTTCTGCCTCAGCCTCCTAAATGCTGATATTATAGGTGGGTGCCACCACACTTGGCTCATTGATGATTTGTCATGTAGATACTGTAACATTTTATATATTGAAATATATGAAGTTTTTTTTGTGGTGGTGTCTGTCTTTGGCAGTTTATTAGTCTACTTTCCATTACTACAGTGAAACCCTTAAAGCAGAGTATATCATAAGAGAAGTTTATTCCAGGAGTAGTGTTGGAGGCTGAAGGTACAAACAGCACATTGCTAGCTCTCCCATGGGCTCTCTCACTGTGTCAGTCATGGTGGATGCCATAATGGGGCAGAGTGTGAGAGAGGCCTGACCACGTGGCAGGGCCAATAACCATTTCCACCAGTCCACCCCTCTTAAAAGGCCCACCCACCATCTCTCAGAATCCACACTGGATCTGAGCTTCAAGGCAGGTAGGTATAGAATTAGTAATCCACCCCCTCTTATTTTTATTGTCCTTTCTTATATTTAAAATTGTAGGGCTGAGGGCTGGCCAAATGTGTGTGTGTGTGTGTGTGTGTGTGTGTGGGTTAGAGGGTGTGGTGGGAGGGAGGCCTTGCCATTCCCCCCCAACCTTGGGGCATGCTGAGGCAGCAATTGAGACTGGGATCTCAACTCTTGGGAGGCTGTAAACAGGAGAATCACTATGGGTCTGATCTAGTAGTGAGACCCTGAACATCCTGTAGACCCTTCCCTAAAATATAGGAAAAAAAATTGTAAAACATTGGACTTTATTTTCAAATGGTTATTGTTGTAACTCAAAAATTGAATGACAACTGTTGTAGCGCAAAAATCGAATGACAATGAGGCAAGTCCAAAAAGAAAAAAAAGGAAATGCTTTATTTTAGCTGGTACCCAGCGGCAGTCACCCTAGTCCAAGAACAAAGGGGCACATCCAGTTACAGGGTGAAGGGTATTTAAGCTTGAAGATCACAAGCTGACATAGAGGAGGTAAAACAATACAGTTTACATTTTGTCCCTTTTAAGGTAAGGTAAAGCAAGTTTCCTTGACCTCAGTTTGAACTGACATCATTAGAACAGGGGGTTTTACAAAAGGCACTAACAGGAGGGTTTTACAACAGGCACTAAAGGGAGCAGACAGATACATCTGACATTGTATCTTTTTTTTTTTTTTTTTTTTTT